>JALJVW010001877.1:0-57003 GCA_024865655.1 Emberiza elegans
TCATTTTACCATCTAATCTGTAGAGCTTTATTTGGGACTAAAGGGGCAATGCAAGAGCCAAGAAGTGTTTCTGGGTATTAGTAAAAAGACAAAATAACATCTGAAGCTGCATTTAAGTCAAATTCTGCTAAGTTTAGTGATGTTTCAGTACCTTTAGTCTACTGGAATTTATGGTTTGATTTTGAATTGGAGAACTTTTTTGTTTAGAGTAATGTGACTTGATCAATATTTGGCTAAGATTATATCTAGACAAATATTAATCTATCTATCTATCTATCTATCCATCCATATCTATCTCCATCTATCTATCTATCTATCTATCTATTTGTCTATCTATCTATCTGTCTAATCTAATCTATTGAATGACTTGAATGACAAAATGTCTGCTTATCATACCTGGGTACAAATGAAAATTAATATCTGTCCCTTTTCCAGACTTCATGATGATATTTCTTGCATTTTCTAGATTTCAGCTCTTACCATACAGAGAGATGAACAAGATGATTTCACAAAATGAGATTGCTGACTTAATGGAACAAAATGGAGTTCTGGCTGCTGTGTTTAAATGTAATTATTTCTTTAAAATTTAAATGTAATGCTGTTTGCCCATTTTATTTTTAAATCCCTTTGTTTCTAAACTGTTGGAAACCCACTGTGGTCTTGATAATTTGACAATTGCACCTAGGAAGTAATTTCAAAGCTAGTTTTCATTATTTTTGTTGTTTCTCTAACTCCACTCAGTTCTGGGTTGGTTTTTGCTGAGTTCCAAACTCATTCCATTTCTCTTCACAAGGAAGGAAGTTTGGCACATGAACAATGGCACCCCATGTCAGAAGTAAAAGAAGCTTTGCACATATTTTACAAGTCCCCAGTATTCAAGGACCCAAATCTGCAGGGAACAAATTAGCTTTCAAATATTTTGGTTTTGCTCAGCTTCATTGCTCCATGGCTTTATTCCCTGCTGCTTTTCTGCAGAGACCCAAACCCAACATAAACATGACCTGGTTCAAAACATTTCTGATCATGGCAGTTCATAACAATTGAAAAAAAAATTTTAGTGGAAATTACAAAGGAGAGATCATAAAAGAAGACCATTCTCCAGTCTGTAGTTTTTTTTAATCCCTGTAGAATGGCCAGATCATTTTTAAAACTGCAACAGGTATAGTTAATGAATTAGGTAATTTCTAGTACAGAATTAATCCAGAAAAATGTCACCTTACTTACTGAGCAATACTATTCCCTAGCTGCATTAAGCATTCCAGCTGCATATCAGCAATGAAGGAGTCATTCCAAAGGGGCCATAGCCAGGACTTGGCAGAACTAACCCTGAGCCCCAAAGGGACCAGGGGATCTGATCCCTTGTTCTGCATCAGCAGAATTATTTCCTCAAGTCTCATCTCTCCTATCATTCCACACCCAGAGATGCCAAAGGAACAACAACAGTGTCATTGAGGCTTTCAACTGGAAAGCATTGCCTGACCCAGATGCACCAGAGACTGCATTTTGTCTGGCACAATTCCACTTGTCAGGGATCAGGCAAGGCAGGGACAGGGACAAGCCTCAGCCTGCAACACTGACACAGGCAGAGACAGACAGGGAAGGGATTTGTCACTGTGCACCTGCCATAGGTGGCTGTGGGCTTGTGCTGTCACAGGATGACAAATTCACACCCTCCATAGGATGCATCCCTTTGGAAGGCTCTTTCTCCCTAACTGGAAAATTTATAAGGACATGCTGTCAGAGGAGGTTTCCCTATTTCTGCCAATACAAAACCAGGCAATGTCCATGAATCGCCTTCACATCTCAAAGGGTTCAGCTCAGAAACTGCCCCAAGGAAAGGTTTTCTGCTCCAAAAGCAGGAGGAAGGAGTGGGATTTCTCCTTTCATGCTAAATGCCTTCTTTGTCCCTGCTAGTTGGGACACTAAAAAGGCTGCAGGGAGATAAAAGGCATGTGCAGGATGGAGAGGAATGTTTCCTTGCCCTGCACTGCATCTCCAGGGCCCCAAGGTACCACTCCAGCTCCTGCCACTCAACACTTCACACTGGAGGAATTCTCACTGCACCACTGGAGCACACTCCCAGTGACTGGGCTCTCAGAGAGTCCACTGAGCCCATCAAGGAATTGAAATGAATTTAATGAAATTTTAAAAAGAATGGGTTTTAACCAAGCTTTCCAAATGTCACCTCTGAGTCAAGACTACAATGGTCATTCTAGGACAGACATGCCCTGTACCTACCGGCATCTTCAGAGTTCTTCTCCTGGTTTATGCTGCTGGATCCTGGCCTGGAGAAAATGGAGGACAAAAGAACATGTGAGGAGGTAGAAAGAGAAGGGGGGAATGGGTGTACCATGAAAGGGGGCAAACCTTCTTAGCATGGTCACTGTGATGAAGGAGGAAATGCAACACATAAACCCAACAGGATGCAAAGCTGATTCATTGTCCTTAAGCTTTCAGTTGCTGGAGTCACACAGAGCTGACCAAGCTCTGATGAAACAATAGCCAAGTCCAGCAGAGGACCCATCTTGAGGTGCTTTGAAGCCCTGCCTCCCCTTCCCCCCACCACCACCTCTGCTCTTGGGACATTGGTGTTGCCTTTGAAATTGTGCTGGATCATCATAGATGGCCAAAATGGAGAATACACAGAGGCTTTGCCTAAATACATGGGACACCTGACTGGGCAAAAATAACCCCACGAGATGGGAAGAGAGAGCTGAACAGCAAACTGCAGCAGCAGCAGACACCTTGGCTCACCTCATCTCCTGCGACCCCTGGAATTCCAGCTGGGGAGAGCTTGGCAGGGACCCTGCAGCACTGCCAAGAGGGGGGACTCACTGCCCTGCGTATGGGGGGATCAAAGGTGGTCCCAGTGACCCCTTCTTCATATCCCCACCGCTGGAATACAGCAAGGAAGCCTGGAAAGAGTAGAACACAGTGCTCAGATCAAGCATCCGGCCTTGCCCTCATTCATGCCTCAAGACATTTAGATATGCCCTCAACTGGGACCTGGCAGGAAAAGTCAAACTGATGGTGCAGCTTGGCCCAGGATGGGGAAGGAAAACAAAGGTGGTGAGGAAGAGAACTTGTCCAAGATTTGCCACCAATCCCCTCATGCTCACTTTTCATTAAGGGTTGCTACGTTCCCAGCTGGCCTCAACGTGTTTGACATCAGGATGTTCTGAGGTGCCACTGCCTCCCCTGCCCCTTTGAATGGCATGGGAGTGGCTTTAGATCACTGCTCTCTCCCTGCCCCTAAGGTGTCTCACAGCCAGTGCTGGTCTCCAGCCAAGTCCCCACAAAGCCATTCTGAAGGATGTCAAAACTTGCTTTTCCCAAGCCCCTCATTTCTTCTGCTGCTGCCCTTCCCTCCTACACTTCCCCAGCAGCCTTGGAGCCCTGATGCTGCTGAGCTCTCGGCATGCTGGCTGCTCTCCAGCTCCCACACATCCATCACCTCAGGCTCCCTGGCACTGAGCAAGTTCAGCAGAGCTCCCTGCCCTGCTGCTCTCTGCAAGCTCTCTGCCTGCCCAAGGTGCTCCAGGACCCCCAGGCCATGGCCAGGAATGGGGCTGGAGGCAGCAGGGGCAGGTGCACACCCTTCCTTCATATCCCATCATTTCTGGCCCAGCTAAAGAGCCAAACCAGGACCTGTTCAAACTTCACTGAAAGGGCCAGTTCCTGTCAGGGAAAAGGTCTCAGAGCTCTGCCAACAGCACATAAACTGAACATTTACCACACTGCACTTTGCTTGGTCTCCTTACCTTACATCCTTTTCCCTCTGAACTCAGCTCCTGCTTTTTCTCCTCTCCTCATCCCAGCCGGTGCCATTTTTCCCATTCTCCTGCTCTCTGCTGCATGTTGGGCTTGGCTTGGTAGAAGGAGAGCTCTTCTGGATGGGAGGCAATGGCTTGGAGGGAAGGAGCATGGAGGGACTTGCCAGGGAAAACCTCTTGGCAAGAGGAAAGCCAGTCAGGCCTGCAAAGTGGAGACAAAAAAATAGAACAGAGGCCACCATGCAAACCTAAAGCATCTCAAGCTCCATATTTCATGGGACACATTTCCTGGAAATGTCTAAACAGCTGCACAGGGAAACATGCTCCTGCTGGCAGACACTTGAGGCAGCCAAGGGCAAAACCCTGAGCCACTTGCCCAGAGCTCCCACAGGCACAGCCTGGCCTCTGGGCTGCCCTGGGACAGCAGGGAGCCCCGAGCCCTGTGCTCTCCAGCAATGGCTCAGCTGCACATGCACCCTCCTGCTCCTCTCCCTGCCCCACAGCTCAGCAGCCCCACAGCTCCAGGGGCACTGGCAGCAGCACAGCTCCTTGCAGGGGCACATGCAGGGCACAGCTGTTCCCTGGCAATGTGCACAGCCTCTCTGGGCTGCCACAAGACCCTTCCTCCCAGCAGAGATTGGCCCAGCTCCCCCCCTCACCTCTGTGTGAGGCTGAGCCATGCTCACAAGGGAAGAAGTGAGTTAGGTGAGCTCCCACCTTTATCATCAACACTTCTAATGGGTGTGGCACTCAAGGTTTTTTTTTTTTTAATTTTTGACACAATTTCTTTGGGGTTTGTTTTTCCTGGAACTCGCCTGTGTTTAATTCTTCTGAACAGTATTAAGTTAGCAAGTCTGAAGGGAAAGGTGGAAGGCTCCAATGATAAGAGGGGAAAAAGATTCCTTCTTGAGGCTGGCCTGTGAATCCACAGGAAAAACCCACACAGCTGTGACTGTTATTTCTGCAAACCACAAAGACCTCCAATCAATCAAGCAGGCAGGCCTTATTGGTGTGTCTGTAGCACCGTAATCCCACCCTCAGGGTCAGATCCTATCAGCAAACAGAGGAAGAACGGGAAATTTATCTGTAGTGAGACCCAACACTGATGGCAAAGAAAACAACAGAATTTGCATCTCATGACCATGTCCAACCTGTGGTCAGTTGTGGCCACAGTCCCTGTCCTGGCTGACAGTATGAGTGATTTGGCTACTGTCAAAAATGAGAAAGCAGAGTAAACTAATGACAGAATGTTGTGATGCCATGGGCATCCTTGCAGGATCATCTGTAGCTGTCAGCCACCTACTCTGACACAGAGCCAGCACTGACCACCATGGACCAGTTTTCTTTGAAATCTGGGGGGATTTTTTCCATTTGGCTCTGGCCTTCCAGCTCCTTTCTATCCTCACCTTTTCCTTCAGGGTCTTTCCTTTTCTGGTAAAATCCATGTTTGAACCCGTGCTTCTGCCTGGCAGAAGTGTCTGGGTTTGAGTCTGGGCACGCTCTCAGAGCAGTCAGCGCCGGGAGCTTGGTCCCAGCCTTTGCACAAGGCCGGGTGACTCAATCGCCGGCGCTCGGCACAGAGAGGCAGAGCCAGACGCGTCTGCTGCCGCTGGGGCCGTGTCAGGCACAGCCTGCACCACCCCAGCCTGGGGCTGCCCCTCTGTGACACGCTCACCATGGTTCTCTCGTTTCCATGGCTGCAAAACCCCACCCCAACTCCATCCCCTTCCATTCCCTTGCCAAGGGCAGCCAGCCCTCAGCCCAGCCGGGCCAGGCCTGAGCGTTTCACACTGTCTAGGATGGAGACCCTTTCCAAAGCTACTTTTCAAGGCCTTTATTTCTGTAATTCCCACTCAGTTCTGGATTGCAGCCTGTTGGTGTGGGATTTTGTTTATTTCTCTTCACATCAAACCAAGTGCTGGGACACAAACAATGGCACCAGGTGGTGGAAGTAAAAGCAGCTTTGCACTCCCAGTAGATGACCCCACAATTCAGCTGGCTGATAGCTGTAGGGAACAAATTGACTATCCAAATGTTCCACTTTTTTGCTCTGCTTCATTGTTCCAAGGGTTTATTCCTGCTTTCTTTATTGCAGAGACACCCAAACCCAACATAAACATGATCTGCCTCAAAACATTTCTGATCTTGGCAGTTCCTGACAATTCAAAATTTTCTTAATGGAAATATCACAATAGGCAGGTCATTCTGAAATACTCTCCAACAGAGACATAAAACGAATCATGCTTGATTTGGTAGAACTAAGCCTGAGCCATGGGACCCGTGGGTCTGATCCCTTTTTCTGCATCTGAAAAATCATTTCTTCAAGTCTCATCTCTCCTATCTATTCAAAGAACCTTTGCACTCTGCATTAGATGCCCCCAGTATTCAGTGGGCCGATATGATCAGTGTATCTCAGGGTGTAAATTGGCCATGCAGAGTTCTCCTTTGTTGTTCAAGGGGTTTATTCCCGATTTCTTTCCTGCAGACAAACCCAAACCCAACATTGCAACACCTGCCTCAAAACAATTCTCATTTGGACTGTCCCTGAGAATTCAAACCTACACTCAGAGCGTTTCCCTGTCCCCAGGGACAGGCTCCAAGGCTGGGCTCTCACCTGCACGGAATGAAGAAGAGCTGCTGCCCTTGCCGGTGGCTCCGGGGTCTCACCATCAGTGCTTTGAATGCAGCTTTTGTGCACACTCTGCCTCTCTGAGCCCAGCAGCATTCCCGGGCATCAGCAGTGCTGCTGCAGGCCAGCATCCTCCAGGCACAGCTGCAGCAAGGAGATTGCAACAAGGCCTGGCTGCAGGAGTCCCCAGCCTGCAGCAGCCCTTCACCTGCGGGCGGAATCATCTTGTGCTGCCATGGGGAGCAAAGGGGTGAGGGGCTCTGTGCAGATGAGGGTCTCCTCCATGTGCTGCTGCTCGCTGGGCTGATACAGCTGCTGGTGCCCTCCCCCACAGCTGTACCAGGAGCCTGTCTGGGAAAATAACACTGCCAGTGCCAGTGCCAGCCACCCATCCCTGCCATGGCCCTGCCCCCAGGGCATCCTGCCCACCAAACTGCTCCAGTCAGGTGATGTCAGACACCACCAAAATACATTCAAACAATGCATTTGCCACATTCTGTCACAATCATGGCCATACAGGCCACATGCTGGAGGCAGGCTGCTGTTGGCAGAATGGGGAAGCCCCAGCAGCTGCTCTCCCCAGGCTGGATGGCCATGGCAGCAGGGGCAAGTCTCTCACCGTGCCCACTGCTGTGGGACCCAGTGCTTTGGACATGTTCCCACCGAACTCAGGCTGCTGCTACAGCAGCACTGTGCCTTCACACACTTGATAACAAAGAGTTGGAACGGCACACAGGACTGCCCCAAGAGCTACAAAAAACCAAAAAGGGGTGGGAGAGGGGGCAGGTGAGTTAGAATAATTTGCTCCTTTTTAATACAAGCCTACCTGGGTTTAAGCTGAGACACTGGGCTGATCCTACTGGGGACTGGTTTGTAAACCTTGTCTCTAGCAATTCCCACCAGTCTGCAAGCATTTTCAGTAGAAAGGGGTAGATAAGATTTTAGAGCACATGCATGAGCAAGTCTGAGCCAGAACTCAAAATACAAGACAAATACTCCCAAATCAGCCACCCATGGGGAAAGGAAGAAGAAAAGCAGATGAAACAAGTGCCATTGTGGCTGAATTGCAGCATTTATCCCATGGTCAAATCTTTCTGTACAAAAGCACCTCAATTCAAACACAGCTTAAGATCAAGGAATTCAAGTGTTTTGAGAGTATTTAAAGCCTGATTCCTATTACTTTCAAGGAAAGGTAGATACTAAATTCCTTAAAAACACAAATGTGGGTCTATTTGGGACTGCATCCTTCAAAATCAGGAATGGAGGTTTAGAATTGCAGAACTGTTTCCATTGGAAAAGACCTTTAAGATCATAGAGTCCTCCCAATAACCTGTGACCACTAACACTGCCAAGGCCACCACCAAAGCATATCCCAGGAAATGTTGTGGGATGGAACATCCTTCTTGTCTCCTTTGTCTCCCCAGGAGCCCCTTGGAAAGAGAAATGCCCACACGGGCTTTATCTGATTCCTTCCCAGCCATCCTTTCCCTCACTCCTGGGTCTCATTTGCTCCACAGGCTTCACCAGCTCGCTCAGCTCAGAGGAGCTGTCAGAGGAGAAAACGCTGCCTGGTGTGGGGCTGTCTGATCCCTGTCTCATCTTGATTCCATCTGCCCCGCTCCCTCCCCCATCAAAGAGACCGAAGGATCCCCTCAGCCCCACGGTTCTGCACCAGATCCCGGGCACGTTCCCTCCTCCGCTCCTTGGTGGCCCCGGGGAGGCTCCAGAGCCCTCCCTGTGTGTGGGACAGCAGCTGCAGCACCGCTGTGCCTGTGTGCGAGCAGCACCCAAGGAGCAGCTGCGCCAGTTCAGAGTCTGGAATGGAATCCTCAGCGCACACAAATGACAGCTGGCATTTCAGGGCTGGCAGGAGAAGCCAAATCCATCTGCTCGCTGCCCTTTCTAGCCATGGCCACGCTGATGCAATTGGAAGAATTGTCCCTGCCCAGGAAGCTCTCAGGTGCCAGGGAGGAGCAAAAGCCAGGTGTTTCTGAGGTGCTGGCTGCCAGTGCCTCAGGTTTTCCTTCCAAGTTCTAAGGGGTTTGGACTATTTTTACCATTTCAGCACTTTCTGTGCATCCCTGTGAGTGAGTAAGCCCCACAAACCCTCTCCCTCAAAGCCTTGAGGTACTGCCAAAGCAGAACTTGTTCATGCTCTTTTCTCCTGGTGATTTTATAATCCCGTGCAGACTCTAATAGCAAACCCGTGCTGTAGAGAAAAGATTGACCTTGGCATCCTGGGGCACTTTCTGGGTGGGTGTTTGAATCTGCTTTTCCAGGCCTTGGGCTGAGCAGGGTGAGGCCGAGGCCTGGGGCCCTGCAGCTGGCGCCGGGAGCCCCCGGGGCAGCGGCGAGGGGCGGCCCTGAGGGGCGGCACAGGGGGCATTTCCCCCGAGCGGGCGGGCGGGCGGGCGGGGAAAGGCGCCCTGGGCACAAGGGCAGGCACAAGGGCCCCGGCTCTCTGCAGGGCGGGCGGCCCAGCGCCAATCGCTGCTCCCGGAGCCGCTGCCAGGGCCGTGTCTCCTCCCCGCCGCTGACCCTGCGCCTGCAGCGCTGCCTCCGGCTCTGCCGGGCTCCCCGGCACGGACGGCAAGGACGGGGACACGCTGCAGCAGGGCCCAGCAGGGACACCCAGATGGTGCCAGGGCTGCAGCTCCTCTCCTGCAAGGAAAGGCTGACACAGCTCGGCTTCTTCAGCCTGGGAAAGAGACCCAGCCTTGACCCAGCTGTGGCCTTCCAGGACCTGAGGGCAACCTACAAGAAAGCTGGACAGGGACTTTGTACGAGGGCAGGCAGGGACAGGACAAGGGAGAATGGATCCAAATGGAGAGAGATGAGGTTTAGGTAGGGATTCAGAAAAAAGACCCTCCTGGAACAGTTTGCCCGGAGAAGGTGTGGATGTTGAGAAGAAAAAATCAGGAGAAGACTAAGAGGGAGAGAGAGATCCAGAGTTTGCCTTGGATCCAGCGCCATCTCACCTGCTCTGAGCTCTGGGGCCGTGGGACATCTACGTTTTCATATCCAAAAACTCATTCAGTAACAGGCTCCCCCTTCCCTTCATCATCCCCAAACTTCACCTGTCTTGTTTCACACCCACCTCCCCAGTCCCAACCCCAACCAATCCCACCCCTGCTGGACATCAAGACCCCCTTCCCAAGCCGTATTTCCCCCATTTCACACTGCCCAAACCCCATCCCACCCATCCTGCCCCACCCAATGCCCATCTCACCCCTCCTGATTTGCTTCACCCAAATCCACTTCCAGTCTCATTCTACCCTGAGGGACTGTGGAATCGAGGAATTTTGGGCAGGGATTGAGTAGTTTTCAGTGGCATTGAGTGGTTTTGAGATAACAAATTGAACCCTCTCATCTCTTTGAGTGCCAAGAAAGGGAGACAACCACATCAAATACCCCCAAAACCCCCCAAGTATCTCCCTGAATCCCAGATTCCCCAGAAACTTGTAAAAAGTGAGGCTTTAGATGCCTTCAATGAATTTGTTTATTTCCCCCCCAGTTTTGACTGTTGTAAGGGATGAAGATCAATCAAAAGAAAATTAGGGCCAAAACAAAAGGATAACTAGCCAAGTGTCTTCCCAACTCAGGTCATTGGGAATGTGGTTCTGAAGGGCTCTGACCAACGTGGGCCCTCCAATGGGGGATGGAGTTGGAGCAGTGCACGAAGCTCTTCCTGCAGCTGGGGCACTTGCAGGGCTTCCCTTAGCAGTGACTCTGTTGGTGTTTACTGAAGTTAGAGCTGTCTGAGAAGCTTTTCCCACACTGGGGACACTCAC
Source organism: Emberiza elegans (assembly GCA_024865655.1). NCBI lineage: Eukaryota > Metazoa > Chordata > Aves > Passeriformes > Fringillidae > Emberiza > Emberiza elegans. The sequence continues at coordinate 10,194 of JALJVW010001877.1, forward strand.
AGGGCCTCTCCCCAGTGTGGATGCGCTGGTGCCTGACGAGGGTGGAGTTGTGCTTGAAGCCCTTCCTGCAGTTGGGGCAGCAGGAGCGTCTCTCCTCCCTGTGAATCTGCTGGTGCAGGAGGAGACTGGAGCTGCTCTGAAACCTCTTCAGACACTCGGGACACTCGTAGGGCCTCTCCCCAGTGTGGATGCATTGGTGGATGATGAGGTCTGAGCTGCAGCTGAAGCCCTTCCCCACCCCCCCCACACTTGTAGGGCCATTCAAAGTGGGGATCATCTGGTGGCAGATCAGGGTGTTGCTCTGCCTGAAGCTCTTCCCACACTCCAAGCACTTGCAGGGCTTCTCCCCATCTTGAAGCTGCTCCACAGATCACCAGCTCTGAGCTCTGGCTGAAGCTCTGTCCACTTTCCTGGCACAGGGTGGCTCTTTCCTCCTCAGGGCACCCTGGGCTGGGTTTGCAGCCCCCTCCTCCTGCAGGATCTCCAGGGATTTTCCTCCCTGTTCGATTCCTGTGCTGTGGAGTTGCTCAAAACAGCCTCTTCCATGAGGTTCTGCTGCCATGGGGATTTGTCCTCCCTGGTCTCCATCCTCAGCTCCGTGTCTGGGCAAGGAAGGACAATGAGAGGATGGGATTTGCCTCCATGCCAGAGGGAAGGAGATCCTCCCAATGCATCCCTGGCAGGACGGCATCAGCAGACTGGGAAAGAGACCGAGGCTTGATCCAACTGTGGCCTTCCAGTACCTGAGGGCAACCTGCAAGACAGCTGGACAGGGACTTTGTATGGGGGCAGGCAAGGACAGGACAAGGGAGAATGGATCCAAATGGAGAGAGATTAGGTTTAGGTAAGGGATTCAGAAAAAAGACTCTCCTGGAACAGTTTGCCCAGAGAAGGTGTGCATGTCCCATCCCTGACAGTGTTCAAGGCCAGGCTGCATGGAGCTCTAGACAAGCCGGTCTAGTGCAAGGGGTCCCCAGCCACAGCAGGGGGGTTGCAGCCATGGGATTTTTCAGATCCTTCCAAGCCAAACCATGCCATGACTCCATGATTCTGGGATACTTCCCCTCCTCATCCTCTGGCAGAAAAAGAAACTTGGCCCCAAGTTCCACACTGCAGACCATGTCTTTTGGCAGCCTGCAACTGTGTCAACAGAGGATGAAAAGAGATGACATTACTGACACGATTTCCCTTTTCTACTAGAAAATTAAATACTCTGCTCCTGTCCACTCGCGCAAAATTGTCAGAAGAGGCAATTCTTCCCCATGAAATGCTTCGTCTCAGGCAAAGAAGAAAGAAGCCACAAGCCAACCCTCTTCTTTATTGCTACATGGTTTTATTTGGTTACTTCTCTAATAGGAATGACTTTGGGGTGTGATTTGTTTGTTTCTCTCTTTCGTTCCTTGGGGGCGCGGCGGCTCCTCCGTTGGGTTCGCGGGGGCAGCGGAGGAACGGCCGCGAGCTCCGGTGGCTCCGCAGCAGCAGCAGCAGCAGCAGCAGCAGCAGCAGCGCTTCTCTCGATCGGTTTTCCGCTCGGCTTTTCACTCGCTCCGCATCCCCTTCTCCCTCTCACTCTACTCCCGTGCCGTGCCGTCCGTGTTCCGCCTCTCCCAGCCCGGCTGATGCCGCGTCCCGCAAGGCGCCCCTCGGCGGGGCCGCCCCGTGCCCGCCCCTGCCCGGCCCGCCGTGGTTCCGCCTGGGCCGGGCTCTCTCCGTGCTGGCTGTGGCGCCGCTGGCAGAGCCGCTCGCTCTGGTGCTGGCGGAGCAGCGCGGTCTTTTGGCTGCGCCTGGCGCGGGCTCTGGCCCAGCCCCGGCCGAGGCCCCGGCCCCGAACGAAGCCCCTGCCGCGGTTCCGCCCGCAGCCGCCCCGCTGCCGCCCGGCTCCCGCCCCGTGGCCGACAGCGTGGCGGCAGCTTCCCGCTCGAGCTCCGCCGCTCGCCAGCTCGGCCGCCGGCCCCGAGCCGCCGCAGCCCGGGGCGGCTCGGCAAGCAGCAGCGCGCTGGGCGGGCGGGTGCCCCGGGCAGGAGAGCGGGAGCGCGGTGCCGCCCGCACGGGCGGAGAAGCCTCCCCTGGAGCAGCTCTGCCGGGAGGGCCCGCTGCTGGGCAGCGGCGGCTGCGGCAGCGCTTACTCCGGGACCAGGCTCGCCGACGGCGCCCCGGTAAGACACGGGGATGGCTCGGAGGGCGGCGGCGGGCGGCGGGCGGCGAGCTCAGCCCGCCGCCGGCCTTGGCTCGCAGGTGGCCATCAAGCGAGTGTCCCGGGAGCGCATCTCGGAGCGGGCGCGGCTGGTGAGTGAGCGGGGCCAGCGGCAGGAGCCGGGTGCTGGTGCTTCCAGGCACGGCAGGGCTCGGCCTGGCCACGCGCCGGAGGTTCCCGCTCGGTGGCGCTGGGGAATATTAATTTTTCCGCCGGCCGCCGAGCTGCTTTTTGGTGGGATGGGATGGATGTTGTGGAAGGGGAGCCGGCTCCTGGCCTTGCTGACAGCTTCTGCCAGCCAGCCTGGCACGGGCTGAGGGGGGGGGGAGCCAGCCTGACAAAAGCATCCATCTATGTGGATGGGGGGGGGGCAGAGGGGGGGGCGGGTTCCAAAGATGTGCCCCAGCTGGTCTGCTCTGCAGGCCCTTAAAGAAGGGGTGCGTTTATGGGTGGGAAGGGTGGGGTTTTTCCCCACCTGTGGACAGGTTTAATTCTCACATGGAGTGGTCAGGCCCTCCTCAGGCCTGTGAAATGGTGACAGGCTTTGTGCTTTTTCTTGTTTCCAGGTCTTGTTTTGAATTGACTTTCATGCAATTGTTCTTTGTTTTTCCCAGGAGGATTACACCTGGTGCCCGGACCGGACGGGGAAGCACCTGCAGCTTCCATGGACCGCATCCAGTGCCAGCGCTGGCCTAGGGGCCATGGTCTGCGGGGACAGCCCCTTCCAGAAGGATGAGGACCTGGTGCGGGATCGGCTCCTCTCCTGGCAGCAGCTCTCCAGAGGTGGGCACCCGGCTCCACAGCTCGGCTGGCAGAAGGGCTCCGGGCAGGCGGCAGTGGGCACACGGGCATCCCACTCCTGCAGCTGCTGAGGAGGTTGCTGTGCTGTGATTAAGCAGAGGAGGTGGAACGTGGCCTGCCATGCTGCCCTTCTCTAAAAACAGAGAATGGGTCGGGAGGTTTGGGCTCTGAGCACAGCCAGCAGCCTGGCCCGGGCACAGCCATGGTGGGACAGGGGGACAGGAGCCAGCTGTGACTGACCATGGCTCTCTGGTTTCTCTCCGCAGGCTGCCAGCACCTCATGCCATGGGAACGGCCCCGCTCGGCCTGCCAGGCTGGGAGGGCTGGAGGGCGGCGGGTGTTCATTTGCTGTCAAAAATAAATTGGTTTTTTTTTGTCATCGTCATCATTGGAATGCTTCATCCTTTTCCAAGCTTTTGGCCTCCTGTGATAAATGGATGTGGTTCATGCTAACAAAATTGTCATTATTTCAATATTTTTGGAAAATAATTGGAAAGGTATATGTGATTAATCTTATGAAGCAGATGGGTTTCTTTGTAGATGATACATGTGGGAAACAGGATACAGGAGATTGGAATTGGCTTTGATGAACAAAATTTAGGAAGACTCCCAAGTCAGAATTGGCATCAAGACAAAGTTAGGACAACTCCCAGGACAGGATCGGCCTTGACATGAATAACATTGGGACAATTCCAGACAGGGAGTCTAAAATACTGTTCTTATCTATAAAATAATGAGGCTTAATTGGAACATAGTGCTTACTTACATAACACAAGACTTGGGGCACAGGCACAACCTGCCAGGTTATTCAGAGGCAGCGAGGAAGACTGTCAGCCTTCCTCCCAGAAGAGCACCAAAGAGCCAGAAGCCCCCTTAGCCACAGCAGGAGCATGCGCTGTGTGCTGTGGTGATGTAGATTTCAGGAATCAGAAATAGGAGGAGATTTACAGGAAAATATTGATGAATATGTATTAGCACACAGTGTATAAGTTGTGTTTGGATCCTTTTGCCTTTTGCACGTGAGGTAGGGTGGGAAGGCCTCCCTGTACCCCAATCGGTTTTGCTTATGCTTTATCCGAACCACTGCCAAATTTCTTTTTGTAATTACTGGATTCTATTTGATTGTATTATTTTATCTCAATGAAAACTGCTGCAAAATTTTAAGTTTGTGGTTTATTAAATTAGACATATGGGACCTCATTTATAACATCAGGAATATGACTAAATAGTTTACAAAACCAAAATGAATATTATTTAGCTAAATTAACAAGGAATAGAAAAGCATTTGAGACTTAATCACAAAGGATAAAGTCACAGAAATGATGATACTTAATTAAATGAATACATTTTTACTTAATGAGTTAATAGCTCAGTCTCCTCTGGCTTTTGATCTCCTCCCCAGAAGGGGTGCAGTTCTTTGATCTCCTCTTCACGAGGGGCACAGTCCTTAGTCCTTATCCCTAGTCCTTAGGGTTTGGTCTTGGCTTTGGCATGGGGTGTTGTGTTTTGGATGATGATGACTGCCAAAAATCCCCCTAAAATCCCCCCCAAAACCCCCAAGTCCCCTCAAAAACCCCCAAACCTCCCCCCAACCCCCTCAGGATGAATTTTTGGTTAATTTCAGGTAATTTTAGGTGGATTTGGGGGGGTTTTGGTACCTCCCAGACACCAAATTTGGCGTAGGATTCAAACCCAGCCAAAATCCCTCCAAATCTCCCCAAAACCCCTCAAATTTCCCCCAGCCCCCTGGAGACAGATTTTGGGTGGACTTGGGGTTAATTTGGAGGAAATTTTGGGTGGTTTTGGTACCTTGTGGATGCCCAAGTAGATGAAGGATTCAAACCCAGCCAAAATCCCCCAAAATCCCCTCAAAACCCCCCTCAAATTTCCCCCAGAGCCCCTCAGGATGGGTACTGAGGTAATTTTGGGTGGATTTGGGGTAATTTTGGGTCCTTTTGTGAAGCGGCGAGGGCCCCGGGCGCAGGGCTTGGAGCGGGGCTGAGCAGCGGGGCAGGAAGGGGGGAGGGAGGGAGGTGTGAAACCCCCCGAGTATCCCTGAGGGGACACCCTAAAGGGTTCTGTGCCAGGACTGAGAAACGAACAGGACTTTTTTTTTTCGGTCTTTAGGTTGTTGTTTATTTTTCCTCTTATCAACAGTTCAGCACGCCTGGCTGCACACCAGACTTAGCGTACAAAGAGAAGGCACCAAAAGTCACAAGACACACAGGTTCAAGGTCTTTTAAAATGATTTTGTCCAATTAACTCTTGAAGCATTTTATTTCTACCAGTAAGTAATTCTTTGTCTGCCACTCAGCACCTGCATTGCAGCTCTTTCCAACCAATCACCCTGTGCTCCCAACACAGCAGAAAATGGAGTAGATGAAGGACAAGGAGATCAGACAATACCCAAAATCCTCCATCTTGTCTTCTATCCACCCTCATGCTAAAATCCCAAAGCTCTGTTTTTCACCCTGTGATAAACTACACTACTATCTATTTCACACACTCGTAGATTCCAGTTCATCCCAAAGTCTTGGAAGCTTTCTCCATGGACAAAGGTTAAAAGCAGTGTTCTCCTGGGGATCAGGACTTCTCAGGACAGGCAGGGAGACATTCCCTGTGCCCTGGGTTCCAACAGCAGGGGGGAAGGGGAGGTTGGGGACAGGAAAAGAAGGACTTAGGCAGGAAAAAGGGGAACCTTAAACAGCGTGGTAAGCGCCATTTCTAGAGGGAGGGCCTGGGACGGCGCGGCCGTCACCTTCCCGGGTAGATGTGGATACACAATCCAAGTAAGATTTCCCATGGATCCATCTGGGAAATATCAGGGAGCTGGAGATGAGGAATTCTGAACAACCTCGCAGGTGGTGTTTGTGACAATTGGTTTCCTCATGGATTGTTTACCCCAAGGGGTGTTTTCTTAATAAACCAATCATGTGAAATGTACAATAACCAATCAGGTCCACCTGGATTGGGACCGAGTATAAAATGATGGGTTTCCTAATGAAGATGACTATTGGCCTTCTGAAGATGCATGGAGTGTGTCCCTCATTTATCCGTGTCATTTCTGACTCAACAATGACAGGCAGGGAAGGGGGGGACATGGAAAAAGATGGGGGGGGGACGGAGGACACAGGACGGAGAGAGGACGGCAGCGCTCCCCTGTCACCTCTGGATGGATTCTGTCCCTTGTTCTGCCCTCAGGAAAAGGGGGACAGGGTGGCAAAGAGTGCTGGGAAGGATGAAAGTTTGACAAGAAACTTTAACAGATATGTGTGCTTGCTTGGCAGAAAGATTTTTGAATGTAGAATCTGAAGAAGGAATAGAAATGAAAGCAAGTTTTGATATAGAAGAAAAGAATTGCTGAGCCAGTCTTACTGGATAACTAAGAAGGCAAAGGGTATGTTACTTACAAGGGTTTTTTTATGGCTTGGAGCAAAGGATAAATTCACCCCAAACAGAAGATGTTTTTACCAAGCAAAAAGATTCCACAGGCAAAAAAGACTGTCGATGTTGCAAGTAGTAAAAAAAATGTCTCAGAATTTTCCACTGCAAGAAAACTGAAAAACAACTTCTAGTTTAAACTGTAATGTACTAACTTTTAGTGATTGGAGAATAGTAACATGGATATGGTAATTATAGGAGTTATGATAGGCTATAGGTAAAAGTAAAGGTATAGATTGGTTCTTCTGTGTGAAGATGCTCAGCAAAAGAAGAGTATATAATGCACTGTAACCAAAGCTAAAGGGTCTGCAGGCTTGTCTGCAGCTGGAGCTGACAGCCTGCAGGCACAGGCTCTGTCACCCACGACCCTGGACTGCTGTAACATCTTGGATACAATAAACTGCATTTTGAAGAGCTGCCTGGAGTCCCACATCTCTCATTCAGGCTCTTACGGGAGAGGGACACGGGGGGCGGAGAGAGACGGCAGCAACTCCGTGCCATGCTGGCAGTTTGCACTCCTTGCTGCACTCTTGGGAACAAAAGGGTAAGGAAAGATATGGGCAATGTTATAGATACACATTATAATATTGGCTTTTGCAAATATCAAAATGGATTTTATATGTGTAGTGGTATAGTAACTTTGTTGTAAAGATATAGTTTTTATTTCTGTTGTTAATTGAGCTCAGTGAAATAGCTGCTTGTGTTAAACTGCCTGCAAGGATGGGATAACATCCAGTGCACACAGGATGAGGACACCTGTACAGATCTGCCAGCTGTCAGCACTCCCCGTCTGAAGGCAGAGTGGACCAAGGCCCAAAAACTGGAGGTGATAAAGAGAAGGAGCCAAAACCACAGCCAAGGAACACACATGCTCTGAAAAGGCAGACCCAGGGAGGGGCCATGTAAAATCGTTCCTGGAATATGTAAAGTAGGTTATGGATATGCATGAGGGTCTATGAATATGCAACAGGCTGATGTAAGGGAAAGGTATTTCAGGGGGATCCCCGAAGGTAACAGGGAGCTCCTGGCTGAGTGCCAAGATGCACCCAGCCATGATAACCTTTGCTCCATGGTCCTGGTCTCCCATTGTCCTTTATTAAACTTTTTATATTTTCACAGGAGAGTGAATGTGTTTTTCAAATTTAGGAACAGAGCCTTTTTTTTTTTTTCATTTTTCATGGGAGGGAGTTTTGAAGAGCTACAAGTGGCTAATCTGCCTGCAACAAGGACCATTCCATGGGCTCTTGTCACCTTTCCTGACACGTCTGCTGCAGCTCATGGAGGGCAAAGCCCTGGAGGCTCCTTATGGGCGGTTATGGACGATTGCAGGCAGCGCTCGATGCCCTGGATCAGCGGTGCCCCCCCCGGGAACCCCCACGTTTTCCAGTTTCTGTGAAGCTGCCTGTGAAAAACACGTTCACTCTGCTGTGAAAATGTAAAAGTTTAATAAAGGACAATGGGAGACCAGGACCATGGAGCAAAGGTTATCATGGCTGGGTGCATCTTGGCACTCAGCCAGGAGCACCCTGTTACCTTCAGGGATCCCCCTGAAATACCTTTCCCTTACATCAGCCTGTTGCATATTCATAGACCCTCATGCATATCCATAACCTACTTTACATATTCCAGGAACGATTTTACATGGCCCCTCCCTGGGTCTGCCTTTTCAGAGCATGTGTGTTCCTTGGCTGTGGTTTTGGCTCCTTCTCTTTATCACCTCCAGTTTTTGGGCCTTGGTCCACTCTGCCTTCAGACGGGGAGTGCTGACAGCTGGCAGATCTGTACAGGTGTCCTCATCCTGTGTGCATTGGATGTTATCCCATCCAAGCAGGCAGTTTAACACAAGCAGCTCTTTCACTGAGCTTAATTAACAACAGAAATACAAACTATAGAACAAAGTTACTTTAAAAAAAAACAGTCCCAGTCCATATTTGATCCTACTCCAGGCTATCCCAGTCTGGAGGGTTCTGATCCACAGGATCCCCATCCATGTGATCCCAGTCCAGGTGATCCCAGCCCATATTTGATCCTGAGTCCAGTTGATCCCAGTCTGTGTGGTCCTGATCCATATGGTCCCAGTCTGTGCAGCCCCAATCCAAAGGATCCCAGTCCATATTTGATCCCAGTCCATATTTGATCCCAGTCTGTGTGGTCCTGCACACACTCCCAGGGTCTGGAATTCCAGTTCCCAGCCAGGAAAAAATGTTCCTGCCCTTGAACTTCCTTCCTATCCTCTCAACAAATTGCAATAAAATTATAAACAAGAAAATTAAAATTGAAATTAAATAAATTATAATAAAAATGAAATATAAAAATCTCAAGTCTTCTTTACAATACTCCAACAATGATTCAACCCAAACCAACAACTATTAATATAATATTACCAATGCATATAAAGAAACAAATTATATATCAAGAAATACCTTTTGAAAGTTTTAACTCAATAACTAATACACTTTAGATAAAAAATATCTAAAAAACATACAAGCTAACACATCTTAGTTAAACAATTCATATTACAAATATACTAAACACAAACCCAAACACCACTATAATTTCTCAGACATTTTATCCAAACAAATAAACTTTAAAACCATACTTAAGTACTCTAAAACAATCAAAATTATTTTAAAAAGATTTATTGGGTGTGCAAGGTTTTATTTGGATATTGGTTTTTGAATTGTTAGAGGCTAGATGATTTAAAAAATGCAATTTTTATAGGAATTTATTCAGCTGAGAAGGCAGCACTCTGCAAACAGAACTGACTGAAAATGAACGGGACAGAAGTCAGTAACTCTGAGAGTTTTATTTGCTATCAAATACATCCCACCCAGCCAGCCCCACACAGTCCCCATCCCATTGCTCCAAATTGGGATCCCACTTCTACCAATCGCCTCCCAACCCCAACTCACCCTGCTGGCTGTGGAATGGAGTGAGTTTGGCGTGGGATTGAGTTTTTTTGAGGTGGGAACAAGCAATTTGAGGTAGGATTGAGCCTTTTTGGGTTAAAATTCAGTTATTTTCAGTGGGATTTGAGTGGTTTTGAAGTGACAGATCGATCCCTCTTGGCTTCTAGAGTGGAAAAACATGGAGAAGAGAAAAAATTAAGGTCAAACCAAAAGGAGAAGCAGCCAGGTGTGTTCCCAACAGGGATCAGAGGGAATGTGAGTGACCAGGGCTGTGCCCAAAGTGCCTCCTCCAGTGGGGGATGGAGCTGGAGCAGCGCACGAAGCTCTTCCCTGCACACTGGGGGCACTCTGCAGGGCTTCCCTTACTGGTGCCTCCGTTGGTGTTGGGTCAAGTGAGAGCTCTGGAAGCTCTTCCCACACTGGGGACACTCATAGGGCCTCTCCCCAGTGTGGATGCGCTGGTGGGTGATGGGGTTGGAGTTGTGCTTGAATCCCTTCCCACAGTTGGGGGCATTGGAAGGGCCTCTCCTCTGTGTGACTCCGATAATGCAGGAGGAGATCTGACTTCATCTGAAACCCCTTCCCACACTTGGAACACTCGTGGGGGCCTCTCCCCTGTGTGGATCTTTTGGTGGACGTTCAGGCTGGAATGCTGCCTGAAGCTCTTCCCACACCCCCCACACTTGTGGGGCCGTTCCCCAGTGTGGGTCCTCTGGTGGCTGATGAGGGGGAGCTCTGGCCTCTTCCCACATTCCTCACACCTGTGGGGTCCTGTGGGTCCTCTGGTGCCTGATCAGGTGGGAGCTCTGGCTGAAGCTCTTCCCACATTCCTCACACCTGTGGGGCCTCTCCCCAGTGTGGATGCGTCGGTGCATGACAAGATGGGAGTTCTGCTGAAGCCCTGCCCGCAGTCGGGGCAGCGGAAGGGCCTCTCCTCTGTGTGTGTGCGCTGGCTGGTGCTGAGGAGATGGGAGCTGGTCTGAAACCTCTTCCTGCACTGATCACACTCGTGGGGCCGGGCCGTTCCCCAGTGTGGGTCCTCTGGTGCCTGATCAGCTGGGAGTTCCTCCTGAAGCTCTTCCCACACTCCACGCACGTGTGGGGCTTCTCCCCATCATGGAGCTGCTCATGGAGCACCAGCTCCGAGCTCTGGCTCCATCTCCGGCCGCCTTCCCGGCCCAGGCTGGCTCTTTCCCCTCAGATCCCTGCCTGGCCAGCTGCGTTTGCAGCCCCTCCTCGTGTGGCATCTCCGGGCTTTTCCTCCCCATTGGCTTCCTGTGCCCTGGAGCCGCTCAAAATGGCCTCTTCCACCAGGTTCTGCTGTGGGCATTTGTCCTCCCTGCTCTCCATGCTCAGCTCCTGCTCTGGGGAGGAAGGACAAGGACAGGATGGGATTTGCCTCCTGTGCCACAGGCAAGGGCAAGGAGATCCCCCAGGGCTGTGCCAGGGCTGTGCTGGGCTGGGAGATGGAGCAGCACAGAGGGGAAAGGGGCACTGACTTCCTCCTCACCTGCCTCAGTGTCCCAGGGCATCTTCCCTTCTTCCTCGCAGCCTCCCTGGGATTGGGAATGGGAAATCCTGGTTTGGGGAAAACAAGGGACAAGCACAGTGAGTTTGAAGGCCCCTCTGCCCAAGTCCATCTTGAGAAGCCACTGGGCAGCTGAGCTCCAGAAAACCCTCCCAAACACCAAGATTCAGCCCTGAAAAAGCCTCCCAGGAGTTCCCTGTCCCTGGTCCCCCCCTTTGGTGGGGGGGGTTCCCCCTGTCCCAGCTGCTGGGGGTCACGCTTGGATTGGGGTCCCCTTCTCTCCTCGGTGCCCGCCCTGCCCAGGCTGCTGGCAGTCCCAGCAATCCCAAAAGCTCCCCCCCCTCTTGGCTCTCCCCATTTCGGGATGCCGGGGCTGTTTGGGCTCCCGGGCTCCCTTCTCCCCTCATTCTCTGCTCGGGGCTGCAGCGGCTCAAGGAGTCCCCCTGCCCCTCTCCAGGCTCTTGAGGCTCCCGCCAATGGCGCGCCCCCCCTCTGGGCTCCCCACTTTGGGCTCCTGGGGGACACAGGGCTCTGCTCCTCCAGGCTGCCTCTGCCGCCAGCAGCCGCCCCGCCCCCCGATGTCCCCCAGGGGGCCTTTTCCGCTCAGCCTTGGACTTCTTCATTCTCCAAACATCCCCAAAAAACCCATCCCAGGGACCCCCTGGGGATATCTGGGAACATCTGGGGAAACCCCTGCCACCTGGACTGTGATGGGGGGCGATGATCCCAAGTCCAGGGGGGGGCTGCAAATTCAGGGAGGGCTTGAAAACTGCTGGGGCACTGGTTCTGGGAGCTCTCCTTTGTCCCTCCTCTTCCTCCTCCTCCTCTCCTCCTCCTCCTCCCCCAGGGGACCCCACCTCTCCCCTCCCCCTCCCTCCTCCTCTGGCATGGGAGGGGACCACCCTCCTCCTCCTCCTCCCCTCCTCCTCCTCCCTCATCAGCCCCCTTCCTCCCTCTCCTCCAGCCCCCCCAGCAGCCCCCCCCCCTGCCTGGGTTCCCCCCCATGGGGCCCCTGGGACTGGGCTCCCCCTGGGAATGACTGGGGGCTCCCTGGGGCAAACTGGGGGCTGGGGATGACTGGGACCCTGGGGCCAAAGGGGGCACCCTCTGGGAAACTGGGGCTGCACATCCCAACTGGGCCTTGCTGGGGATCCTGGCCTGGCCACCTGCTCCCTGGGCTGGGCTCCTCCAGGGGGCACTGGGGGGCCTGGACCTCCACTGGGGCTGGATCCCTGGGCAAACTGGGCAACTGGGGACCCATACTGGGGGACTGGCTGGGCTGGGATCACACTGGGGCCTACTGGGCACTGCCTGGCTGACATCATACTGGGGGTGACTGGGACACATCACACACTGGGGGACTGGGACTGACACTGACTGGCTGGGGACTGGGAGCATGAACTGGGAGCACTGGGGCCAGGGACTGGGCTGGACTGGGACTGGGACTGGGGGCAACTGGGGGCTGGGACTGGGATCATGGGACTGGGTGACTGGGGGAACTGGGCACTGGGAAGGGCTGGGGCTGGGCACACTGGGAGATACTGGGGGACTGGACTGAAAGTGACTGGGATGCAACTGGAACCATGTGGAGCACAACTGGGTTCATACTGGGATCTGACGGGACTGGGGACCACACTGGGATTGTACTGGATCATACTGGGGGATGAACTGGGATCATGCTGGGACCAACTGGGAGAACTGGGGGCTGGGACTGGGTTCCATACTGGGAGGCTGACATGGGTTGGGACCAACTGGGATCATACTGGGGGGGAAAGATGGGAGGGAACTGGGGAACACTGGGATCATGGGAGTGACTGGAACAAAAGGGAGGGACTGAAGTGGACTGGGGCAACTGGGAACCATGTGGATGCTGGGGCAACTGGGGGATACTGGGGGACTGACTGGCTGCACTGGGGAGACTGGGCTCATCCTGGGATCATCCCCATACTGGGATGACTGGGATCATACTGGAGGTGACTGGGATCATACTGGGAACACAGTGACTGGGGCAGCCACTCCCCATACTGGGAGGCTGACTGGGAGCAACTGGGGCACATTCAGGGGGGCAAATGGGATCATACTGGGACTGACTGGGTTACTGGGAAGCAACTGGGACCATGCTGGGACCACTGGGACCATACTGGGGGACTGACTGGGACCAACTGGGGAGCAACTGGGCTGAACTGGAACCCAACTGGGGCACAACTGGTTCATACTGGGGGGACTGGGGGCACACTGGGGGCTGGGATCTTGGGATCATACTGGGAGGGACTGGGAAGGACTGGATGGGCATCTGGGGTGACTGGGATAACTGGGCATGACTGGGGGATCCCCATATGTCTGGGACCTACTGGGACTGAACCACTGGGGCATGGGACTACAGACATGCTGGAGCAACTGGGATCACACTGGGGACTGACTGGGGGACTGGACACTGGGAAGCAACTGGAACCATGCTGGGGAGGCAGCTGGGACCATACTGGGGGACTGGATTGGGACCATGGGAGGGACTGGGATTATACTGGGGACTGGGACCACTGGGAGGCCTGGGATGTCACTGGGACTGGGGAACTGGAGCACACTGGGATCATATTGGGGGTTGACTGGGGGCTACTGGGCCCACTGTTGGGACAGCTGGGCCCATGCTGGGACACACTGGGAGCAACTGGGGGCACTGGCATCAGACTGGAACCATGCTGGGAGGACTGGGATTACAACTGGTGACTGGGATCATACTGGGGTGGCTACACCATACTGGATTAGACTGGGCCAAAACACTGGGAGGAGCTACTGGGCCCACAACTGGAAATGTGGACACTGGGAACAACTGGGATCAGCTGGGGGTACTGGAACCATGCTGAGAGGACTGAGATCTGGGGCACTGGGATCATACTGGGTAACTGGGAAAGACTGGGATCATTCTGGGGTAACTAGAACCTCACTGGGCCCACTGGGATGTACTGGTGACTGGAACCATCCTGGGGACACTGGAACCACACTGGGAACAGCTGGGACTGGGGGGACAATTCAGACCATGCTGGGGGCAACTGGGCATGACTGGGACTCTGCTGGGAAGGACTGGGACTATTGAGGGGCAACTGGGATCGTAATGGGAGGAACTGGGAACAACTGGAACTATGCTGGGGGCAACTGGGATCACACTGGGATCACACTGGAAGCAGCTGGGTCCATGCTGGGCATTGACTGGGATCACACTGGGATCACAGTGACTGGAATCATACTGGGATTGACTGGGGGTGGCTGAGCAATGGAATTGTGCTGGGATTGGGAGTGGGTGGGATGGTGGACCCTGACTGGGGTTACTGGGAGCTACCAGGCCCATGCTGGGAGCCAACTGGGGGGACTAACCAAAGGAACTGGGGCAACTGGGATAAAACTGGGGTCAACTGGGACCATGCTGGGGTAACTGGGAGTGTCTGGGAATGACTACAAGAATGTTCTGGGGGTCAACTGGGATATACTGGGAGTGTCTGAGGCCATATGGCTGGTGACTGGGACCAGACTGGGATTTTCCTGGAATTGGACTATGCTAGGGACAACTGGGAGAACTGGGAATACACTAGATGAAAGTGAACTGCTCCCAACTGGGACCTTGCTGGGAGTAAATTGCATCAGCATAAGGAATGATATGGTGGGACTGCCTGGGCTCATCCACTGGGAGCAGCCACCCCGCAAAACCAGGCCCCTCCCGGCCATCTCCTCCCCTCAGCCCCAGCACCCCCATTGTTGGGGGTCCATCAGAAATTGTCTTGGGGGGTTTCCCCCCCCTAAAAGGGGTCCCGCTTTGCCTTCCTGGGGCTCTCCTCTCTCTGGGCTCCTTTTTCTGCAATTTTAGTGTTTGGCAATCCTCCCAAATTTGGGCTCCCCAGAACCGCTGTTTTGGCTTGGTGGGCCGCCCGCTCAGTAGGTCTTTCCCCGTGGCCCGGCAGAGCTCGGGAGGCCCCCCCCGGGCAGCCCAACCCCACCCGGGGGACCCGCATCCCCAGCCCCGCCGGGGCTCTGCCGCCACCCGCACCGGGACCCCCAAAACACCTCCGGGGACTTGGATGCCCCGAGGGCGATAAAAGGCTCGGCTTTTGAGCCCCTGCCAGCTCAAACATCCCCCAAACCCCAAACCCAGGCACCCCGGCAGATTTCAAGTGAATTCCCCTCCTCAAGAAACCTGCGGGATGGGAACTCCATCATGCTCCGGGTGCTGTGAGTTCAAGCGTTCTCCCGAACCCGCGATTCATCCTCCCCTCTCCGGCTGCCGCTTCCTGCTGCTGCTCCGCCTCTTCCTCCCTCCCTCCTCCTCCTCTGGGGCTCCCGGAGCCCTCGCAGCCAGCGGGAGGGGCGGGCATGGGCAGGACAGGTCGGAGCGGAGCGGGGGTGGGGGGTGCCAGGAGTGAAAGTGACTGGGCTGTACTGGGATCATCCTGGGAGCAGCTCCTGGGGACTGAGTTCTACTGGGATCATCCTGGGATCATCCTGGGAGTGAGGAGGAGCAGCGCTCTGGCTCCAGCGCTGGGGCTGGGGGCGCTCCTGGGGCAGCCAGGGGGTGGGACCCCCGGCCCTGGGACCCTGAACCGCCCCTGCCGAGCACCGGGGACCCCCTGCTCCCCTTATCCTGCACAGGGACCCCCCTGCTCCTCTGGCTCATGGGGTGCCACCTGTCCCCATTTGGTTCCCAAGGTCTCCCTTGTCCATGGTCCCACCATCTCCAGGCTGCCGGGTTCCCCTATCCGGGCTCCCGTTCCGGGCTCCAGGGGTCCCCCTTATCAGGGGTGTCCGATCCCCCCGCAGGCTGCAGAGGCTCCCCCAGCTCCGGTGCCGCCCTCTCCGCTCCCGCAGCCCCGGCCCCCCGGTCCCAGGCGATCCCCCGTGGCTCCGGGCTGACGATGCAGCGCCTGCCCCAGGCAGCCCAGTCCCCCCAGGAGGGCCCCCGCACCCCGGCCCAGCGCCGGGGCTCTCCCAGGCACCAACACGGGACCCCTAAAAATTCTGCCGGGCCGGAGCCGCCGAGGGACACCCGGCCTTGGCCCTGCTATAGATCCATATTGCAATATTGGCTTTGTGCAAATATTAACAGGGATTCTGTATGGGTGGGGTTAAAATAACTTTGTTATAAAGATACAGTTTTTATTTCTGTTGGTAATTAAGCTTCAACATTGTGAAAACCGCCAATCACTTGTTTTTAAAATTTTAAAAGTTTAATAGTAATAAAATGGTTATAAAAATAGTAATACAATTAGAGTAATAATAATTTGGACAAATTGAATTAGGACAATATGAGACAATAGTAAATTAAAAATCCCAAATGTAGAGTACAAAGCACTGCATTTGAAACTTAAAGAATTGTAAGAGAAAGTCTTACCACAAGCACTTTAAGAACATTTACCTTTCAACAGGCAGATGATATATCTGCCTGCAACACATATCAAATGACATTTTTACAACCTCTGAACAGTAGACATAAAAGTAATATATACTCACAGAAATCTGTATTTCTTAAAAACAGAATTATGAAAGTTGGAGGGAGCAAAAATTTACTTTTTATACAGTATCAACTATCACAAACAAAAAAATTACATTAAATTCTCGGCCTTTAGACTACTGTGTGAAAAAAACCTCCAAATTTCAGCTTCATTTCCAATTGTTCTTGATTTTGTCATAGACTGCAACCTGTAAGATCACTCTTGGAATTTAAACTCATTCATTTACCTATTTTGCTCTTCTTGCAGCAAGCTTTTCAAATTGGCAACAGAAGTCTCAAACTCCTCTGTCAGGGCTGCAAGCAAAGCCTTCATTTTTTTACATTCTTCCTCCTGCTCTTCCTTTTCTCCAGTAACCTGAATTAATGTTTTCACTCTAGTCTGGAATTCAATTTCCAGGTTCTTTTGAGTAACCTTCAAAACATGGTATCATTTCTAAACATCTTTTGCAACAATCAGCTACAGCTGTTCCATGTCTAAAGTATCCATAATTATTTATGCAAACACTCATCTAGTCCATTTCTACTGTAAAACTATAAGCAAGGGGTACCTCTGCCTTTTGCAATGAAATTTTAGCCTCTTCCAGCTCTGCCCTCAAATGTTCTTTGCTGACCTGGGATTCCTTTAACATTTCTTCATTTTGTACTACACAAAAAAAGATGTTAATATTTTTAAAAATATGATATTTACTAAAAAATGCTGATAAAAATGGAAAATTGCATACATTTAAAGAATTTAACAAAGACTAATGGTACTGACAATTGTATACTATAAAATAATAAATAAAATTTGAATATAGATGGCTTAAAATGATTGAAAATCAAGTTCTGAAAAGTAAGTTTCCTCAGTGACATCTGCCTGACTGTAAATTTGCAAAACTGAAGCAGTATATTTTCCCCTTGCAATTTTCAAAAGCTCTCACTGCTTGACTCACCCTAAAAACTGCCCTGCCAGTCCTGCTCCCACATGAGCAGCTCCTGTTCCAAACAAAAATAAGGCCTTCAAGACCCCAAAATTCTGCTGCCAACCAGCAACAGAATAAAATTATCATGACCCTGTTTCCTATGCTTCTATAAACAATTACATATAATAAATAAACAATCACAAACAATTACATTTAAATTTTAGAAACAATTACATTTAAACACAGCAGGCAGAACTCTTACATTTTGCTTCCATTAAGTCAGCAATCTCATTTTGTGACGTCTGCAGCTGAGCCTTGATGTCTTTTATGACATCATCTTTTTCATCTCTCTGTATGGTAAGAGCTGAAATCTAGAAAAATGCAAGAAATATCATAATGAAGTCTGGAAAAGGGACAGATATTAATTTTCATTTGTACCCAGGTATGATAAGCAGACATTTTGCTGTCATTCAAGTTAGATTAGACAGATAGATAGATAGATAGATAGATAGATAGATAGATAATATTTGTCTAGATATAATCTTAGCCAAATATTGATCAAGTCACATTACTCTAAACAAAAAAGTTCTCCAATTCAAAATCAAACCATAAATTCCAGTAGACTAAAGGTACTGAAACATCACTAAACTTAGCAGAATTTGACTTAAATGCAGCTTCAGAGGTTATTTTGTCTTTTTTACTAATACCCAGAAACACTTCTTGGCTCTTGCATTGCCCCTTCAGTCCCAAATAAAGCTCTACAGATTAGATGGTAAAATGAGCAAACCTGCTTTTCCTTTTGACTGACTTCCAGTTTGCATTCTTTTTCAAACTTGTCCACTTTTTCTGCTTCTTCTTTTACTTTGGAGATACAGTAACATCCATAGTTAACATTCTAGCTGAAATATACTCCAAGTTCAATACAACTTCCAGTTTAAGATTGCTTGGAATTGTACAGCTGTACCATTTGTTTCTCAAGAGTAATTGTTGAGGCAATGTTTGATTTTATAATCAAAATACAAACAGAAAAGAGCATGTGAAAATGAAACAGGAACATACCAGGCTATACACATAGAGAGAGAGCATTCAGCTAAAGTTTCTGTAGCTATACACTAGTGCATTATCATTTAAATAAACAAACTATGTGAAATAAGTATTGATCTCTAGACTGTACTTCACAGACAAAACTTCAATTTTGAGTGACTGTTTGAAAAATAAAGTTCCAGATTTGGCCCAGTGGAACAGCAATAGAAGGGGCTAGGCAGTGAACAAAGGCAGCAGGAATAAAAGAAGGGTCCCAGTGTCCCAGTGTGACCTGCTCACATTCCAGCACCTCACATCTCTCTGCCCTGACACTGCATGTGTAATACAAGCTATGAAGTACAAAACTGAGCCAGCTGCATAAACACAATAAACAGAATTCTCACATTTGAAACTCATTCCAATCTGTCGTTCTCTGCTTGCACACAGAGCTCTTCAAATGCCACTGTCATTCTCTAAAACCAAAATTTAATATTTGAAGTTCATTATGGAAACCCTGGAAGTTCTCCAGAGGCTGCTGCCCACCTCAGCCATTCTGAGGAACCAGCAGGTGGGTGAAAGAGAGCCCAAAAAGAAGACAGAAGTTGTGGCAGTGACCCAGCACTAAGCACCCATCACACAGATCACAGGGATCTACATCCCACACACTGCTGCACTTTCTCCACTGAATGTGTTTTATATAACACAAAAATAATTCTTGAAAAGGGATTGAAAACCCAACTTCCTGCATCACACATGACATGCTACACACATGATGGATACAAACCATATCCCAACATAAACATGGAACTCAGCTCAGCTCACATTACTCACATTCCTTTCATCAAGCTTGGTCACTTACTTCTATATTGCTCTGAAGTTCCTCATACAATTGTATTGTATTTTCCTTTTCCTGTTCATCTATCAAAGCAAGAACATATGAGAAAGTTTTTCTTTTGAACAAGATGCCAGCTACCCAAGTCATAATACTTAATCAACATAATGAATTTAAAAGGAATTCTCAGCTCCATTCTTATTAAATAAGTCATTATGAAACACAGTGCCAAAAGTTACAGAATCAGGGAAAATGTGTATTTCATTGAAACATTAAGCAAGCTCAGCTTTTAAATTTCCTTCCTAAGATATTTTTTTCTGTGACAAGTGTAATTCTGGATCAGTTTATGTGACCATATTAATTATGATAGTATTAATGCTGTTGAATAATAATGTATCAAAACTGTTAGTATTTATAAACTGTAATCTGGGGTTTAGCACTGAATTTCTTCCTATCAGCAGATACCTGTAACCACAGAGCTGTCATTATACAATTGCAGCAACACTCCATGCCCATATTTTCCTTCTTTCCTTTCACTTTTGTAATTGATACTATTTTTTCCTAAGAAAACAATTAAAAGAGAACAAGTAAAAGAAACAGCTATCAAAAAAGAACAGTACATCTATATACAAGTGTTTCTAGAATTAAAGCTAAAAAGAAATAGACACTTCTTAAGTATCCACGATCATGTTAGTAAAATTCTAATGATTATAATAACAATTCTAAATTGCATATAAAGTAAAATTCCCAATCAAAAACATATTTTAAAACCTCAAGAATTTAAACTTTATTAAGTTATCCAACTGTTTTGGCTTGTTCAGTTTCATGAGAAGAATTCCAGTTACTCATTATACCTTGGGGTTAAGACCTTTTTTCCCCACAAATGTGTGATGACTGAAAACAGGAAATGTCAGCTCTGGAAATTTGTTCCAGAGTGCTGGGAATTCAGAGCAGATTCTACTGCCTAAAAACAGGCATGAAGTGTCACTTCTTATGCCTTAATATATTCCCAGTGTGTGGATGGGACTGCAAACCTCCAATGGGCTGAGCAGCCCTGAGGAGCCCTGCCCTGCTCTGCAGTGGCTGCCAGTGCCAGTCAGGGCTGTGGGCACTGCCCCAAACCTGGATCACTGTTCAGGCACCCAAAGAGCTCCCAGGCTGGCAACCTTGCAGCAAACAATTTCACTGGCTTCAAAAGCCCTCTGGATTCAGCATTACAAACCAAAAGTCTGTTAGACCTGGGGCTTCACTTCCAATTTTGTGAGCCACTTAAAATTCACTTCTCATTCTGAGAGCCACATCCAGTCAATCCTAACTGAAGAATTATCTGAACAGCACGAGAAATTTCTTCTGTTTGTGAATTTAGAGTAGCTAGAAGCATATTTACTGTGATAAATAAAAACTAAAAAAGCATTTACACTTGCTGGTCTTCTCTGTGAAGCGAGTGTAGGTTTCCTTGAGCAGATTACACAGATGCCTCGAAGCAGCAGCTCTAAAGGAGGGAAAAATATCATGTTTGCACAGGAGTGCACAGTACTTTGTGTACCTAAGGAGTAACAATGGAAATGACCTTCAAAATTCAACAGCTACATACTGCCCACGTGAAAACGGATTATTTCCACCACAAAAATATATACTTGGTTCTGTTACTTACTCTTTTCAAGAGATCTTTATTTTATTTTCACATATCTCATCTTCCAGTTTCAAATGGAGTTTTCATTTTCCAGCTAATTTCACTGGATTTTAACCAAACAGTCCATCAGTCCATCAACTCTCTCCTCCTCCATAAAGGAATGTAAAACAATGAGTTATTTACAGAAAGTGCGTGAGAAAGTTCACTACAAGAATGTCAACATCAGAAGGCTTAGAAAATGTTAAAAAACCAGGGCGACATCTCACCCTTTACTGTTTAAAAAGGAAAAGAAAAAGAAAATGAACAATGCTCAATGTCCACTTGCGGAGGAATCATCAGAGTGCCCACTCTCATCATCTGCATCCGAGTCATCACTCAATGATTCACCCGCTTGATGCCTTTCAGGTTGGTCACGGTTTCTGTCTTGCTCGTCGGCTGGATTCTGCCTCTGCGGCCGCAGGTCAGGGCGAACACATTTTGAAGGTACCCAGCGTACCCCAGTATCTGTGGATACACAAGCATACCCACACCCCGAAGCGATCAGGTCATAGGGACCTTCCCACTGTTTGGTGACTAAATTCCGCACCCGAACCTTCGCCCGAGGCGGATGTGCCTCGTCTGCAGCCTGCAATGAAAGATGGTGATTCAAAATGACAGGATTATTTGAGTTCTGCGGCACTGTGAGATGATTGATTGTGCACAAGGCTTTTGCCAACCGACTGTGGGGGGTTTCACCCTGCATTCCCCGTTTTTGTTTTTGAAGAACCTGCTTCAGAGTACCATGAGCGTGTTCTACAATAGCTTGACCAGTCGGAGAATGAGGGATACCAAACTTGTGCGAGACACCCCACAACTGCAGGAACTGCCGCACCTTCTGCGATGTGTAAGCAGGACCATTGTCGGTTTTCACAGCAGCAGGTATGCCCAGAACGGCAAAGGCCTGCCTCCAGTGGGCGAGGACATCACGGGCCTTCTCCCCAGTGTGAGCCGACGCCCACATCGCAGAGGAGAATGTGTCCACCGTGACATGCACATACTTGAACCGGCCAAACTCAGCAATCTGGGTGACATCGGTCTGCCAAAGCTCCAAGGCCCTAAGGCCTCTGGGGTTTACCCCTGCCGGCAAAGGCGGAGCGAGTGCATGGCAGTCATCACATGACTCAACAATGTCACGAGCCTCAGTTGGCGTCAGCTGAAACTGCTTCTGCAGGGTATGTGCGTTTTGGTGGAAAAACCCATGTGATGCCTTGGCCTGCGCGAGTGTATCAGGCTGAGGTGCTACCCACGCTGGGTTAGCCAACTTGTCAGCCCTCGCGTTACCTTCCACTATAAAGCCTGGCAACTCGGTGTGACTCCTCACATGCAGAACATAGAATGGATGAGTCCGAGCCTGAATGGCACACCACAAGGTCTTCAGTAAACGAAACAAGGCAGGATTACTGACCTCCTTCAAAACCAAATGACCCAACCGCTGTGCGATATCAGCCACATAGGCAGAATCCGTGACCAAGTTGAAAGGTTCCTGAGAAAATTTCTCAAACGCCATGACAGCAGCCCTGAGTTCAACCAGTTGGGCTGACCCCTCCTCATGGCCTACCAGAGCCTGCCACTCAGATCCATCCCTCCAGGTAACAATGGCCTTTCCTGTCCTTCCCGAACCGTCAGTGAAGACGGTGGGTCCGTGCACGGGGTCCTGGCTATGTTTGGGCCGCAAAGAGATCTGCATGCATTTCGCCATATGCAGTAGCCTATGGCTGGGCAGATGATAAGAAATCTGCCCTGAAAAATTTTCCAGAGCACTCTGCAGGGACACACTGTTTGCAAAGCTCCAGTCAAAATCCTCCCGTGACACCGGGAGTATGATCTTTGCAGGATCCGCACCCATCAATTGCAAACACCGTTGTCGGCATTTGAGTATCAAATGAGCAATCAGCTCAAACAATGCAGTTGCTGTCTTCCGCGGCTGATGGGGCAGGAAAACCCATTCCAGAACGTGCAAGGGATCAGACCATTTGGCGCTCCATTGGCCAATGATGCCTGTGGGAGATGAATCTGGGGCAGTGACAAACACAGTGACATCAACGGAGGGATCAATGCGATAAACCTGGCAAGCTGAAACAGCCTGCTGAACCACCTCCAACGCCTCATGCGCCTCAGGGGTCAGTGTGCGAGGTGACTTTAGATCAGAGTCTCCTTTCAACAAATCATACAGAGGAGACAGCTGCGCATCGGTCAGTCCCAAGTATGGACGTAACCAAGTGATGATGCCTACCAATTTCTGAGCATCATTCAACGTCTTCACGGGACGCACAAATTGCACCTCCTGGTGACAGATCGTCCGTTCCAGAATTTTGACCCCCAAGTACTTCCAAGGTGGTTGTTGTTGAACCTTTTCTGGAGCCACCTGCAGTCCATGAGCATGCAATGCATTGAGCAACCGAGGCTGAATCCTCAGCAGCTCATCCTGAGTGGACGCAGCCACCAAAATGTCGTCCATATAATGATACAGACGTGCATCAGGAAACTGCTTGCGAACTCCAGACAAGGCACGGGCCACATACCACTGGCATATGGCAGGGGAATTGCGCATGCCCTGAGGCAATGTCCTCCATTGATATCTCTGTGCGGGCTCAGCCTCGTTAATCGCTGGCACCGAGAAGGCAAACTTCGGTCTGTCATCGGGATGCAAAGGGATTGTAAAGAAACAATCCTTCAGATCCACAATGAGGACGGCCAGTCTGCGGGAAGCATGGTAGGTGACGGCATGCCGGCCTGCAACGTCCCCATGCTTTCCATCACGGCATTGACCTTTCGGAGGTCTTGCAACAACCTCCATTTCCCAGATTTCTTTTTTATGCAAAAGACAGGAGTGTTCCAGGGACTGGTAGAAGGCTCCAGATGACCCTGGTCCAACTGCTCCTGCACCAGATTCCGAAGGGCATCCAATTTATCTCGAGGGAGGGGCCACTGCTTTTCCCAAACAGGTTTGTCCACCAGCCACCGTATAGGAGGCGTAGGACACCCGGCGCCCTTCACTGCAGTGGCCCCCATCAAAAATCCGTCCCGATGCGCACCCCCCAGACAGACAGAACATCCCTCCCCCAGAGGTTGGCAGGAGTAGAAGTAACATGAGGCCTAACGCAGGCCGTCTGTCCCTCCGGGTTCATGACCAGCACAGGCCGCTGGCTTACATAGCATTGCGCCGTCCCTCCCAGGCCCGCGACAGAGGTCCCCACCGGATCCAAAGGCCACTCCGGGGGCCATGCGGCAAGGGAGAGAACCGTCACATCAGCACCGCTGTCGAGAAGCCCGCGGAGGTGGATTTCTGACGGCGTTGCTCCAGGAATAGACAGGGTACACAGCATCTCGGGACGGTCCTTGGTCAGAACAGCAGTCCAGTGAACTTGAGGCGGCCCAGTGGATCCAAAACCACCAGCTCCACGTGACTGGTCAGCCGTCCTGCGAACAGAGGACTTAAACGGAACAAGTTGAGCAAGCCGCGTCCCTTTCGGGATTGTGACGGGGGGGTGGGTGTGGAGACCATGGCGCAAATCTGCCTGGTAAAATCCGCATCAATGAGCCCCTGATGAACAATGATGCCCTGAAGGGTGGCACTAGACCTCCCCATAAGGAGAGCACTCATGCCCCCACCCAAAGGACCAAAGGCATCCAGGGGAACCTTGCGTATCTCAGAAGAGTCTAAGACAACTGTTGCTGCGGTGCAGACATCCACGCCTGCTGATCCTCGGGTGCTGGCTGTAAGCCGGCAAAGGAGACCTCCATCGGCTCCGGGGTCTGGCGAGAAGCTTGTATCCGAGCGCGTCCCCCCAGCTGCGCGCTCCACTTGACGTTTCCCGAACCCGGTAAGGCCTGACCATTAACATGAACAGTTGCCTTGCACATGTTGGACATGTGATTCGGCCTACCACACCGACCGCACAAGAACATGGGGAATTTTACCTTCTGCGCTTTCTTCCCCCGCTTCTTTCCGGCCTGCGCAGTCCCCTGCTGTGGCTGCCTACCCTGTGCCGATGCCCAGACCGGCTGCACAGCAGCAGCCACGGCAGCCAGCTTCCGACCCGGGGGAACGATGTCTGCACAGGCCTCCGCCATCTCCCAGATGGAAGGAACACCAGGCATAGCCACTATGACCTTCCTACAAGCAGCATTGCAATTGCACCTGACAAGGTTCGCAATCGTAACACTCCTTGCCACAGCATCAGGCACCTGCCTTTCCACAGATGCAATCAGCCTTGCCGCAAACGTCATGAAAGGCTCATCATCCCCCTAGACAATAGTTGAAAACGGCTGCTTCGGAGCAGCCATTTCCAGGGTCTGAACAATCGCTGCCATGCCCAGCGTGCGGCACTGATCAAGCACAAGGGGATCAAATCCAATCTGCCCCTGAACATTGTCATAAATCCCTGTCCCCATCAGCATGTCAGCAACAACCCCACGCCTGGGGTCCTGTGGCGCCAGTGCAGCATTCTGCGCCACCGTATGGGCTACCAAGCGAGCCCACTTGGTTTCAAAAACACCAAACTGCACAGGGTCAAAAAGGGAATGTGCCACACAACGGAGATCGTGAGGTGTCAACACATCCGAAGCAATCCTGCGGAGAGTCTGCATTACTTCAGCAGACCCCAAACCATGGTGAGCAACTGCCTCACGGAGTTCCTTCTCCAGCTTGTACGAAACAGGCTCATAGGTGTTCTGAGCAACGCCCCTGAGCACAGGGAAAGCCTGGGGAGCCCCCGGCGAAGCCACCGCACTTGCTGTGGTCCAATCCCTGGGCCCCACAGGGACAAGAGAGGATGACTGACCAGGAGCCAGGTCAAAACCACTCATACCTGCGCCCCCTGCATCACCGGCAGAGTCAAAGGAGTCCACCCCTTGACCCTGCAGATGCCGTGAGGAGGCAGGCTCATTCATCTCATCGGTTTTGGTTTTGGCCTCACGCCAAAAACGCACGGGATGCTTCGGACGTACAGTCACCTGACACTCAGGAAGCGTCCAAAGATTCGACGAGAGGGCGCCACGGCTTCGGGTGCCTACCGGCCTCCCACCGGCCGTGTCAGGAGTTGCGCTAAAGGTAAACACCCCAGCAGCCTGCTGCGCTGCAGCCCCGGCAGGGGACGCCGCGCCGGCCGCCGGTGCCGGCACTGCCCGCACATCCGGCGCGGGCCGGGACGAAACCGGCGCAGGGCCCCCCGCCCCCGACACGGGAGAGGGGCGGGATGCCAAAAGCGGCTCAGCCTGCGGAGCCATGTCACCACGGGGCGGCACAAGGGAACCAGGCAGGCCCCCTGTGAGCGTCCACCCCAAGCCACACGACTCCTCAGAGGGCACCGCCCCCACCGAGCGGAGCGGAGCGGGCCGCCCGCCCCCCGGAGCGGGGCCGGACAGAACACCGACCGGCGCCCCGCCCCCGGCAGCTTTCACCGACTGCGCACGCCCAGCAGGCTGCCCAGGCCCGGAGACGGGCGATGCCTCGCCCCCTGCGGTCTCCACTGACTGCGCATGCGCAGCAGGCGGCGCAGGCTCAGAGACGGGCGAAGTTGCCCGCCGCGCTGAGGAGCCCGACTCGGGGGCGGGTGAACCCGCCCCCGTCGCGCTCGGGGGGAACGTGACGGACACACCGCAGTTCGGACACAGAGTCGTCACCGAACCAGAGCCAGGCGAAGGCGAATCCTGACCCCCCAAGGCCGGGAAGGCACAAAGAGAGGGCATCCCGTCCCCCGCCCCGCCACCCCCGCAGGGCGGGGCGGGGCGAGGACGGACCGCCGACTCCACAGAGCCCCCCGCAGCCGGGACCAGTTGGCCAGGAGCCCAGTTCACCCCGGGGGGGCAACCACCACCCCCCAGCACACCGTCCCGGGGCGGAGAAGGGGATATTACGTCGGACAGAAACTCAAACTCCCCTTCATCCACGTCCGAGGCAGAAGAGCTCCCCTGGGAACTCCGAGGGGTACAAGAACCGGAACCCTGCCAAACCGCCTCACATCTCTTCCACTGCATCAGCAGCGATGCCACGTCTACAGTGCAGTCATGGAGGAGGGCCTCCATGAGGCGGTCCCCCACGAGAGACCACTCCTGCCTGGAAAACGCCTTCTCAGGGACCGAGAAGAACCCTTGCCCCCGGGCCCACAGAAACAATCTCTCAAGATCACTCCAGGAAACAGAAACCTGTTTCCACTCCAGGAGAGACTTCCAGAGATCCAAAACGAGGAAATCATCCTCGAAAGGCACAGAGGTCGCCATCACCCCAAGGACAACAAACAAAGCACCCAAAAGGGGAAAACACGACCTCACTAAAACTCCGCAGTCTGTGTCGCAGCCTAAGCTGTAATACACTCGGCGGTCACCAGATGTCGCTGTAAGACACAAAGGAACACACGCACACTACCACTCTCAAGGTGAAGAAGAAAAGGGCAGTTTATTTTCCGACTCCAACATTTATAGTTTTACAAAAGTGACAGTGGATTGGAGGGTGACAGTGACACCTCTCCAATGACACTGGTTTAACCAATAGTCCATCAACTCTCTCCTCCTCCATAAAGGAATGTAAAACAATGAGTTATTTACAGAAAGTGCATGAGAAAGTTCACTACAAGAATGTCAACATCAGAAGGCTTAGAAAATGTTAAAAAACCAGGGCGACAGGGGCTAGTTTAGGAACCTCTCTGCTCTGGTCAGTTCTCCTTATCTCCTTCCCCTTCTGCTATCTTGTTTCTCGCCAAGCCTCACTGTGTCTTTTCTCAGTTTTTCCTCACACACAGATCTCCAGGTGCCAGGTATTAGATGTCATTTCCCACACACAAACTTTAAGATCTTAGGTTCTGAATTAGCTTGAATAAGAAGTTTTAATTTACACTCAGGGCATGTGCCCTGTCGCTTACTAGAACAGCAATACCAGCGTCTCTCACAAACTCCGCACTGCAATAATGCCCACGCTGCGTGCCAGCCTCTGGATGCACCAAAGGCTCCCAGGAATTGCCCGCAGAGGCAGGCTATTCCGTTTATCACAGGGAGCTCTAAAACCTCTATGGCAGGTTGTTCCCTGTTTTACAAAATGTAAGTCTTTTCTAGTTCTTTTCTTGCACAATCTAATTAGAGCCTTGTTTCTATTGACACTCACTTTACTGCCCTGCAAAAAGCTGTGCTTGTTACGGTGAAAACTCTGATATGCCCACAAACACAAACACATCCCCCCCCTTCCCCCTTATCTCAAATTCACTAGAGCCAGGGCTTGAATTGGGGGGGGAATTCTTGGAATTCCTTTAACTCAGTTAACTTTTTAAAATCCCTTTAACTTTTACCACCGTTAAACATAAATCACCATACCATAGTTCTTCTGTGTAAAATGCTATGCCTGTATCTCTCAAAGTGCCTGCTTTTCTCAACACAACACAGCATACCATAATTCACCATTTACCCAAATCAGCTTTCCTGCACACAATCAAAATAACAGCACACAGTCCAGAGATCGAATCCAAACATCCAGGGCAAAGGAGCTCTCTGAGCTCGTACTCATGGTTAAAATGTACCAAATCTACACAAATCACCACATTTACACACAATAAATACCATCACTGACGTTTCTCTACTCGTTCCACTTCTCTGCAGGGGCACTCCCTGCCCCCACAGCCTGCCTCAGCCGGCGCCTCAAGCCTCACCCGGCGGCTTCAAACAGGGGTAGAACTCACCCCCCCGCCGCACCATGGGTGAACTCACTTGTTCACTCTCTTTTCATACACCACACACTCGCACTGTTACAGACACATTAACATTAACTGCACAATATGTTAACCATACAATGATACAGTGTCTGGACACGCACACACACACATATGCAGGTTCACTCAACCCACCCCCAGGGTCACTAGCGGCTCCGCTCTATCAGACAATGAACCCCCATCTCTATCCCAGCTGCTCTATCAGCTGTATCCACAGGCCAAGCACTCAGACGTCTCTGAGTGACTTACTCAGCCGTCCTACCTCTCTTTTTCCCCCGGGGGCCCCTCAATACATACCGTATCCTCCGCAGGCCAACAAGTCCTTGTCTGTCCTCGCAGGAGGCAAGCTGAGACAAGTGGAGCCCCTCCAGGAAAATCCCAGGGCGCGCCTTGGAGGTCCGTCTATCCCTTCTGCCCCTGCGGGGACAGAGAACTCCTGGCTGGCTCGCCATAATGTTTCGCGGAGAAAGAAAGAAACCCCACAACTTTATGGTATAAAGTTGTAAAGCCGGTATGTTTATTGGCAGCGCTGGGCACATGCAGAGTTAGCACTCCCCAAAAGGCATGAGCACCCCTGGGAACTTCTGGTCCCCTTTTATCTTTCTTCCAAATGCATATGCATACAGCTTCACAATAGATTCATACATACTCATTTTTACAAATTCTGTGTGACATTTGTCGCTAGTTCATCATATCAGAAAGAATTCCTGGGTCAAGCTGACCGGCCTTGCATTATTTTCTGTTTTTCTTCTGTCTATCTGTCTCTTGTCTAGCTCCTATCTTTGCCCTGTAGTTCTCCCTTGAGCTTTAGCCTGCAGGCTTTTCACCCTTGCTGGACATTTAACCTAATTCAAAATGGATTTTTACTCTAGGGGATTTTTCACTCTGTCTCAGTCTCAGTCCTGTCTGTGTCCCCACAGTGCCTGTGGCCTGTGGCCAAACATCACCCCTGGTCCCCTGTCACACCAGGTGCGTGCAGGTGACAACGTGACCCTGCACTGCTCAGTGCAGGTGGGCTCAGCCCCTTTCACCTTCACCTGGCTGCACAATGGGCAGGAGGTGGCCCGGGTCCCCTCCTGGAGCTCAGGGACATCGATGTGGAACATTCGGGCACCTACCAGTGCGTGGCCACCAACCAGCTGGGACAGGACGGGCACCGCGTGTTCCGGGCACTCAGCCCTGAGCTGGCACTGACGGTGACACCTGGCTCACCCTGGGTCACAGGTGGGGTCACACAGGGTTGCTGGGGGGGTTCAGGACCCCTGGAGTTCAGGGTGAGCCCAATGTTTCCCCTCTGTCCCCAGCAGTGGCTGTGAATGTCGGCAGGACCCTCCTGTTCCTGCTCCTGCTCCTGGCTGTCATCGGGGGCTGTCACTGGTGGCACCACCGGGGTGGGTGACAGTGGGGGGGCATGGGGGTCCTGGAGTGAGGGGAAGCCCCCAGAGTGGGGTCAGAGATCAGCACCACCCCAGGCCCCTGTGCTGGGGGACACTGAGCCTGCAGTGACCTTGGCTGGGGGTCCTGGGGTATCTGGGGGGAATTTGGAGGGTCTTGGTTGGGCTCCAGGGCCTTCCCTGGGTGGGCTTTGAGGAACATTGGGAGCTCCTGGAGGGTTTGGGGAGCTCCTGGATGGCTGTACCGGCATTTGGAGGATCTTTCTGAGTCCTGGGGAAGTTTGGGGGTGCCCCTCCCCACCAGGTTTGGGGTTCTTGAGAACCAGAGGGTTGGGGGCACCAGGGGGGGCTGGGACCCTGCACTGGCGCAGAGGTTCTGGGCAGGGTGGGGGGGTGCGGGGTGCTCGGAGTATGGCAGGGGAATCAGGGGGTCCATTTGGAATCGGGGCTGCTGTGGGGATTTGGGGGTCCCGTGGGTGGTTGGAGCTGCCGAGGTGCCAGGAAGGTTCAGGGGTCCCGGTGTCCCCACAGTCACCCCCTCCCCTTTTCCTTGCAGCCACCAGGAAGCTCCAGGACATATGAGTGGAGGGCTCAGGCTGGGAGGCCCCTTTCCCCCTCCCCAGACACCACCCAGACCCCCCCCTTATCCCCCCCAGGACCCCTCAGGAGGAGGGGGCTGTGCTCAACACCCACATCATGGGCACTGAGTGGGCAGAGGGTGAGTACAGGGGGGGACAGGGACACGTCACCCACGGGTGTCATGCAGGTCCCCACAACTGGTGTCACTCTCAGGGCCCCACTGGTGTCCCCCAGCTCTGCCCCACCTCAGGATCCACAAGTGACCAACGCGGAGCTATCGGGACCCCACGAGGGACAGCAGGACCCCCATGACTACAAGAACGTGCTGTGACACTGGGGGCACTGGGGGACACAGGGGGCATCAATTCCCCTCAGGGGTCTCTTCTTCCTCTTTACAGCACCCCACGGGGCTCCTCATTCCCCCTCCCAGAGCCAGGGGGCACACAACGTTTTTCCCTGTTATTGTACACAAAATGCAGCTTTTTGATTAAACTGTGTGAGAAACAAGGCTCACTCTTTAAAATTTGTAAATGTTTAATAAGGAATAAATGGGTCAGTAAACAGCGGGCTGGGTGCTTGGCAACTGCCAAAGGCACACGGTTAACTACAACAATTCTCCTTACATACCTTTTCATTGTATTGGTTAAATACATACTCAGGAGGGTTATGCATATTCAAACATTCTTTCCAGTTCACATGTTCTGGGAATTCTTTTGCTTGGTTTGACCCCTGATTCATTTTCATAAAGTGCATGCCATACTGCGGATTAAATTTATATATTTTATGTCCTCACAAGGCCCCCTGTTCTGTGGTTTGACAGTTCTTGATAACTGAAGGGTCAGTGGTAAATTCCTCTTTGCATTCTCTCTTTTGATGTTTATTCACTTGCTACTTTTCAATGTGTTCTTCTCATACAGATAAGATACTGCACCAGTACATTAAATCAACATTAGCTATTTCACAAAATTATCTGAGTTATTTTCACCATTGTCACTTAGTTACACAAACAAAGGCTTTAGCTACTTCGACAACAGTTAATGTTGCAATACACAGCACATTGTCTCTATCTTGATATTTTGGCAGAGTCTAAACTATAATATATTTTTCACACTAAAATATATGTTCTACACAGGGATTAGGGTAAAAAGGCCAACAAACTGTAGTGTATCAAAAGCAATTAAAAAGTGATTTCAAACTGTATTGTATCAAAATAATTTAGAAAAACCAATATGCTAGTGAAAGCCATTGACGACAAAGTTATTTATAACAGGTGGAAGGTGTATTGAAGGGTTTATTTGACTTCTCCTTATCCTGCTCTGATTTTGTCAGCAATAAATTCAATTCATATCTCTAATTCCAAGGCAGTTTTGCCCATGACAGGATTTGATGAGGGATCTCTCCTGGTCCTTGTCTCAACCCAGGAACACTTTGCTCAATTTTCTCTCCCCATCCAGGTGTGGAGGGCAGTGAGAGAGCGGCTGTGGTGGGTGCGGGGCATCCGGCCACTGTCCATCCATGGTAAGGCAGGGAGGAGGGTCCAGGTCAGGTTGTTGAGCAGATTGGTGTGGGATTTGCTGTAGTGCTGGGGCTCTCTCAGTCCCTTGGGCAAAGGGACAAAATGATCAATTGCTGCATTTCCAGACTGATTCCCCCACAGCTACCCCGGCAGGGGGGGGTTTCCAGCCAGGCCTGCTCTGAAAACCATCAAAGGCCCTCACAGAGACACTGCTTGGCCTCCCTTTGGGGTTTTTGCTTCTTGCAGGGCTGAGCAAACCACAGGCAGGCCTTTTTCCACCACAGAATTCTCACCTCTGCAGCAGCTCTAAAGCTGCCAGAATCAAAGCCAAGGGGGCAGGGGGGACCCTCAGGTGCTGGCTGCCACCTGGGGCTGGCCAGAGCAGGGCTGGGCAATGGCCATCCCTGTGCAGTGGGGCTGGGCCATGGCTGGGCCCCACCCTTGCATTGACAGGGGTCCCCAGGATGTGCCACCCCTGGGACAGGCACCCGGCCAGGAACGTGCAGGGACATTTCTGGAACTGCCACCCCCTGGGACAGGACCCCCCCTGCCAGGATGTGTCATCTCCTGGGACAGGACCCCCCTGGATGTGCCCCCCAGGACAGAAACTCCCCTCTTTACCATCTGACTCTCAGCATGAAAGGCCTCTTCCTTCTTGTCCAGGAAAAAGGAAGTGAAAGTGTTGAGGGGGCACAGCCCAACACCACCATCCCCCACAGCCTCTCCACCCTTCTCTGCACCTCCCACTCCCCATTTTCCCACTCTCCTTGGTCTCCCCGACCCCTTCCCTGCTCAGGTGCTCCCTGGGATTGCTGAGTCAGGAACCAGGGATGAGCAGATATGACACAAAAGTGAGGAAAATAAGGAAACAAAGGAAATTAAGAGAGGAACAATTCCAGGGTCGGGGAGGGCACAGAGGCAGAGCTACCCGGAACCCCCATGTGATGCCTTCCCAGCATACGAGCCCAGGGGGGCAGTGCTGGGCCCTGGGTCACCCCAAAATCTGAAGCACCCAGGGAAGGAGCTGAGACACCCATGCCCACCCAGCCACTTCCCATCCCTGGACCCCCCCATTCCCCTGGCAACCGAATCATTGGGCCCCATTGCCTTCGTGTCTCCTCCCTGGGGTCCCCCATCCCAGGACTGCCATTGCCCAGCACCACCTATCCTTGATCCCATCCCAGGGGCTGCTTCTTCCCCCAGAACCCCTATTCCCGAGGGTCCCCCTTTCCCCCTTCACCCACAACCCTGCCACCCACATGCCTTGACCCCAAATCCCTGGGGACCATATTCGCACAGCATCCCCATCCCTGAATCCCCCCAGGCATGGAGACCCCAATTCCCCTGGACCCCCATTCTCCTGGACATCCATCCTTGGTTCCCCACATCCCCTGAGCCCCCCACTCCTGGCAAAACCATCCCCCACCATGTCCCCAGACTGTCCCATCATGTCCCCAGCCTGTGCCCAGCTTGTGGCCACCCTGCCCCCACCAAGGGCCACCTACACATGGGGACACAAGCATGTCCCCCGGCCTCTCCAGACCTTTTGGGGGCCATCTCTGAGGGCTTTCTCAGCAATGTCCCTTGGGACCACTTTGGGGGAAAACCCCAGACTGTCCTCCAGGTGCAGCTTTTCCCATAGAGATACCCCCACCCAGCCCTGTCCCTTCTCCCTTCCAGCCCAGACCCTCGGCCTCGCTGGTGAGTCCTCGGGGGATGCCATGGCCCCACCCCACTGTCCCCAGCCCCACACTGGCCCTGGCAGGCTGGTGTCCCCTGTCACCCACAGGTGCCCAGACCACCCAGCTCCTGGTGGAGCTCCCATGGAGGCCACCTGTGGAATGGGACTGGGTGACACTGACCTGCCAGGGCTCGGGGACCACCGGTGCCACCCCTGGTACAAGGACGGGCGGCGCTGGTGGCCGATGGGACCCAACTGCTTCACTGATATTGAGAGTGGCACCTACAAGTGGGACAGACCCAGCAGTGGGCTCAGCCCCCGCAAAGCACATCTTAAATGGTGAGGGGTGATGTGTGCCCTGACACCTCAGAGTCCCCGAGAGCTCTGGGTGGGCTCCATTTCGAGTCACACTCCCCATGTGACAAGAGCCTGTCCCCTGCACACAGGGACATCCCAGAGCATCCCAGTGCAGTGAGAACCTCCATTGCAATGGGGGACCCCTGGTGGCTCCCAAGGCCTTTGGGATCCCTCAGACTCCCCAGATGTGACACGTCCTTCCTGTCCCACAGAGTGTCTTGTGCTGCAGATGGAGGCACGGGTGCTGATGGAGGGGGACCCGGTGACACTGCACTACAGGGGCTGGCAGGATGGCACAGTCACTGGAGTGTGATTATACCACAAGGAAAAGGATCTGGAGGGGAGCCCTCAATGGGACCGAGCTGTCACTGTCCCCTCTCCAGCTGCCCCACCATGGCTGCTACCACTGTGGGGGCCAGGTGAAGTCTGGGCCACCCCTGTGGTGGGAGAAGTCAGCGGTGACAGTGACAGTGACAGTACAGGGTGAATGTGGGAATAGGGATGGGAAGTTCCAACATCTTCCCAGCTTTGCCCCAAAAGTGCTTGGGTTCCTTATCCCTCCTTTCATTCCTCCCTGGGTCACCACACCTTCCCATGTTCCTCTCAGGTCCCTTCATCTTTGTCCAGTCCCTCTCCAGGTCCTCCCATCCCTACCTGGCATCCTATACCCTTGGGACAGGGAGGGGTGGGGGCACAGGGGGGACTGAAGGGTCCCCTGAGGTCCTCAAGGCCAGCAGGGAATGGAGCCCGGGGTGACCAGACTTGTGGGGTGGCCATGGGGACAGAAACAGGGGAACAGATACAGGGGAACTGGGATGTGGGGACAGGGACAGGGGGATAGAGATGTGGGGACAAGGATGTGGCAGAAGGAAACTTGGGGCAGGGGCAGCTGTGGGGACAGGGACACAGGGATGCAGGGACAGGAACAAGGGGACAGGCACGATGTGCTTGGGCCATGGGGACAGGTGCCATCGGAATGGGACCATGGGTACAGGGTCATGGGGATGTGGCTGTGGGGCTGGCAGGGGGGGCCTGTGCTAGCACAGGTCACATGCCTGAGCAAGGCTTGGCTGCTGTGTCCCTGTCCTTGAGACATTTGTGCTACACCTGCGCCCCCACGGAGACCTTTTGGGGACAGCCCCCATCCCCCCTGCCCCTGTGCTGCTGTCCCCACAGTGCCACCCCCACCCAGCCCTGTCCTTTCTCCCTTCCAGCCCAGACCCTTGGCCTTGCTGGTGAGTCCTCGGGGGATGCCATGGCCCCACCCCGCTGTCCCCAGCCCCACGCTGGCCCTGGCAGGCTGGTGTCCCCTGTCACCCGCAGGTGCCCAGACCACCCAGCTCCTGGTGGAGCCCCCCTGGAGGCCGGCGGTGCTGTGGGACCGGGTGACACTGACCTGCCAGGGCTCGGGGACTGCCTGTCCCACCACCAGTACAGAAACCGGCAGCACTGGGAGCAAGAGGGACGCACCAACGTCGCTGTCAACGTGAAAGGCACCTACATGTGTGACGAACCCAGCACTGGGCTCAGACCCACCGTGATTGTCTCAGAAGGTGAGGGGGGTTTGGGTGTCCCCACGCTGGCACCCACGGGGATCCCGAGAGCTCTGGGTGGGCTCTACTCAATGGGTCACCTCCTGTGTGACCAGAGCCCATCCCCTGGTCTGGGACATCCCAGAGCAAGAGGACCCTGTTTGTGGAATTGATGACCTCTAGTGTGCTGGCTGTGACCCAGTGAGGGTCCTGATGTCAGTGGGACCCTCGAGATCCCCGTGATGTGATGAATCCCCTCTGTTCCCCAGACTGGCTGGTGCTGCAGGTGCCGGCGCAAGCGCTGCTGGATGGGGACATGGTGACACTGCGCTGCTGGGGCTGGAGGACCAGCATGGTCACTTCGGTGTCCTCCTACCGTGAGGAGACGAAGCTGGAGGTGTTCCCCGATGGGACCGAACTCTCCCT
Source organism: Emberiza elegans (assembly GCA_024865655.1). NCBI lineage: Eukaryota > Metazoa > Chordata > Aves > Passeriformes > Fringillidae > Emberiza > Emberiza elegans. The sequence goes on from JALJVW010001877.1 coordinate 46,172, forward strand.
GTCCCCTCTGCAGCTGAGCCACAGAGGCAGCTACAGCTGCAGGGGCGGGGTGGGATCCCAGGGGTGGAGGGAATCACCGCCAGTGACAGTGACAGTGACAGTGCACGGTGAGCAGCTTACAGCCACCACCCTGACAACCCCACGGCTCCTCCCCAGGGACTCAGGGACAAAATTCCCTCTCCCCTCTCCTGCCCTGAGCTCTCCTCGGTGCCAGAGCTGGAGGGTCCTGTCACAACCTGTCCCAGACGAACGAGTTACGCGGTGATTTTAAGGTGCAAAAATAACCACTACTGGCACAGAGGATTTTACAGCATTCCAAAATCAACCACTTTTGTTTATTAAATCACAACAGAAAAGTATTGGTATTAGAGGAGTCTGGGGATGAAAGGAAAGATAAGGAGAAAGAGAGGAAAAGGGGATATAGGTTTGGGGGGGTTATAGCTACCGAGACGTGGTGCTTGCTTTATTGGAGAGTCCAGCTGTCCGTCGAAAGCTCGCCAGATCATGTCCGGGGAGATCTCAAAATCACAGTTGAAGCTGGTCTCTAGTTATACCCTTTTTCGTTGGGGGAAGGGGATAATTACAACTGCATCGATAGTTCGAACAGGTAGTCTGAGTTCTTGGCATTAAAATGAGAGCCATTGTTTTCATAGCTCAGTGGTCGCGCCTGTGCTTGTGTTGAGCAACTTCCCTCCCGCTCTCACTGTGCACTCCCCCTCCGAATTGGGAGGGGGTTTGAGTCCCGGTCTTCGGACAAGAGGGTGCAAGGGGGGTCTTCTGCATAGGATCATGTCCTTGATGAAGGGACTTGCACCTCTGGTTGTATCACGATGGTGAGGAGCAGGCAAGGGGGGGGAGGTCTTCCAGAAGAGGGGCGCTTCCCGGATCTCAAGCCAGCTGGGCCAGGAGGTGGGGAGAAAGTCCAGTCCATTGTTCAGAGAAGGGCAGAACGGCCTCCGAATTCAGTGTGGCGTGCTATGCAAACAGTCAAATGGTGTACTGAGAAGCACACGATTTTTCCCTCCATCAGTCCAGCGGTCACAGTGGTCTCCCAAGGCAAGCGTGAGGCAGAAAAATGGAGGGTATTTTCGGATAGACTCTCACACGACCCCATGGCTCACGATTGTCTTGAGGGATCATCAACAGTCTGTGGTGGTGTTGTCGAATCTTCAGGACTCGCTGCACGTTGGTAGCATAACCCGGGAAAAAGAGAGATGACAGGAAAGAGGAGTGGGGGTTTAAGAGAGAGAGAGGGAGAGGGTAAGGAAAAAGAAGGAATAAGAGAGAAAGGGGAAAAGGGGAACAATAAACAAACATGATTAATATTGAAATCATTATTTAATTTTCACAAAATAACAATTTTAAAAAAAAAAATTAATTAATTAATTAATTAATTAAGACAAAATTTTATAACAATTTCAAAGAATATTTAAAATAAATATCAAAAACAACAATCATATTGTAAATCATAATCTTTTAAAAATTGTTCTATAAAACAATTCACTAAAGATTAAAAGATAATTTTCACAAGATCATATTCAGGAATTAAAAATTACTGTAAGGCACATATCATTAATTCATAATTGCTTTGTATCAAATGCTTCAGGGATATCTATGGTGTAGAAGGTTTCAGCTAAGCCGTGTGCATTGATCATGAATGTGAGTTTCTTTAGTTTTTTCATCATGTTCCAATTTAAAACGAATAGAGCTGCTGACAAGATAAAACCAAGTATAATTAGAATCAAAAGAACAATAATGGGATGATACATGATGTTCAGGACACCTGTGGCAGTGGGAGACCACCCAAAGAGGGTATCCCACCACCGGTGCTCAGCATCTTGTTTTACCCTTTCTATGACCCGGTGTATTTGTCTCACGCTATGATGAACAGCTACCAGAGTCCTCTGTCCACTTTCCTTGATTTTTTTGAGGATTTCAATCAGGTCCTGATGAAGCAGCAGTTGTCTCACCAGGGTTAGGTTCATTCCAATAGGGGTTGGCATTAGCTTGTGGATCATTGTGTAGTTAGATTGCAGCAGATAATGTGAAGTAACTGGAGCATCGTAAGAAAAATCACATCCTGTAATCTTAGTAAAGTTACAAGCACAGAAGTTTGAATGATTTGAGGTATATACTACAACATCTTCTACGAGTACAAAATCACAATTAGTTCTAAAGCATGCACATCCATTGCCTATGTATATAAGAACTGTTTCAGAAGCCTCGTTAGGGCGAATCTCAAAGTGACAGATGTTCTGTTCTGTGTCTAAACAGATATCTTGAGCTATGATTGCATTGCTTTCACAGATGAACCCTTGTTGTTCCCGAACAATACAAGATTCCAGATTAACAGTTTGCCATTTGTCATCAAACTGACGGGCCCATCCTCTATGTTTGGTAGGATAGAGAACAGCTCCGTCATGGTTTAATCCTAATGCAATAACAGGGAAAACCAAATGTACAGAAGCATTGCGTATGGTTAAAACAAAAGCAGTGGCTGTGTTTGAAATAGGGTCGTAGGTAAAATTCACCAGGTTCCACCAGGATTGGAATTCTCTTTAATTAAATCAAAATCTGACTGCATCCACAATTATGCTTGGATACAGCTTAGAGCCAAAGAAACATTGTTTTCTGTAGCACCGAGTGCATCAATCACCAATTTGTGATCATTCACATTTGTCCTTTCCCAATTTGGCAGAATGTTGGATAGCAGCCACTGTTGCGTTCTCAGCGCCAACAAGGAAGACTGCAGTGGTTGCTATAACTTAATCAAATCTCTAATTGTAACAGCTAATTTATTCAAGTTCAATTAATTCACGTATCATGTGTAATATTGTCACCTGGTGTTACCATAAGTGAAGGGAAAACTATTTCTGTTGTCCATCGCTAGTGTTATCATGGTTTATCAGGTCTTCACGTCCCTCGGAGTTCTTCTGAAAAAGTAAACACAGCAGACTCTGCCATGAAAAGGCAGAAAAGTTAGAACAATGGAATTGTCAGAGAGGTTTTGGACAGCATTGGTACTTCCCCTACAGCAGGGGGAAGTCCACCCAAAACAGGTTGTCCAGCATAATGTGCTGGGTTCTTGAAATCATCTGGTCTCTGTAGTGAAGGAATGATGCTTGGAGCTGTTGGGCAGAAAGCAGTGATTTTGGAACACTCATTTACCCCCCATCTATAGTAAGAGGTATGAGAAGTCCATCCCATCTTTTCACCTTCTGCCCAATCCTGCACACTTTTGACAGTAAAGTGAGAAACATTATCAGATTGAGTTTCTTGTGGTTTTAGGAAAATCCCAAACAATCCCTGCGTTGCTTTAACAGTATTATCTCCTGGAGCTCTTTTAAAAGCATTGGCCTGGACTAACCCAAATATAAACACAGCATAGGACTCAATGTAAATACAGACAAGAAAACAAATTTGTCCCTCACTTTGGAAAATACACCAAACAGTTAACAGTTTTTTAACCTGAGCATTGTCTTCTTCTCTGTTAGCAGAAGTGGGGGACAGAGGAGGGGTTATTTTGGTCACAGAGGCAGGTTCATTTTGGCTGCTACCCAAGCTCTCAGTTCCTTCCATGGCCAAGTTCTCCTCCACCTCCCTGGGAGTCAAGCCAACCACAGACACTCCCTCTTCCCAGGTAGTGTAACTTTTCTCAGCATCTTTAAAGTCACAGGAATAAAAACCAACAGGCTTTGTCAGACTCTCGGGACCCTGCTGCCATATGTGAATGGAAAGCCGTGGGGAGGCAAATCCCCACTCTACTAGAAAGGGATCTGTAGCATGGATAGGGTCCTGTGCTTGGTGCGCTGACACCTCAAAAATCAGTAATTGCAATGTTTCCTTCTGAGAAGAAGTCCAATCCCTTTTTATTCCTTCTCTCAGCAAATCATAAAGGGGACCAAAAGGGTCATTCTGGTTACTAAGAAGTTTATCTGGTCTTTCTACAGGAGACATAGATACTATGGTTTCCTGAAGGAGAATTGCTGTGGGTTCGAGTGTTCTTGGAAGCTCTTGAGTTAAAGAGGTCATAATTTCAGGCTTTACAGGTGTTGTAATTGGTGACTCGAAACCAGGAATTGATTTATTTTCATGAATCAATTGCAGGGAGCCGGTTTTGTGAATGTTTTCCTGGAGTTGGTCGGGGGTACCGACCAAAGGGTCTCTCCTTTCCGAGGGGTTAAGCCCCTCTGTCCAATGAGCTGTGTGCTGAGTTAGGGACCATGGGATGCGTCTGTCTGCTGTTGTTAAGAACATCCCATGCCCCCGACACCCACTGGTTTCTTGTTCTAACAAAAGAATCTGATCTCCCCCAGTAAAAGATATTTGACATTTGTGTTCTGTTTCAGATTTTTGGGGGAGAAGCTCGCACTGCTTTGCAAGTTTTGTTGATTCAGTAGCAGTGTAGGGGATTTCTTTAGTGGTTTTGTGCGGGTCAAGATTTTCATTATTGATATGGTTGCATTCTGTTTTAATTAGAGGTTTTATGCTATTACAGCAGTGTTTCCCACAATTCTTCATCAAGGCCAATTCTGTTTGAGAGTAATTTTGATTAATGTGAGGAGTTTCTTTCTCCTCCGTTTCCTTTGAGGAATCTGCATTATGTGAATTTTTAACATTTTCTTCTCTCAGGGCAGCCCGTAACAAATTATTTACATTTCTTTCTTCATCCAATTGCTTTTGCAAAATTTCAACTAGATTTTGGAGGGAGTCCATGATAACATTTTCCTCACTTCTCCGCTTAAAGCGGTTTTCTATGGCTGCTATGAGGCAAGCTCCCAAAACTGAGCAGAGGATGGTTTTATTTGTGCCCAATTTGAATTTTGATTCATGTTGCAGAGAACATATTCTGTCTACGATATTTTCCAAGTTAAACCAATTGTTCTCTGCCCAAGTTTCTCCACCAGGTGATGGTTTTGCATTGTGTTTAGCAAGCAGCGTGTAAAAGTCAGCCTTTGCTTTAGGGTTGAGTGGTTCACTCATGTTTGTGTGAAGGGACCAAAACTATACCAGGGAGTGGTGTGTAAACTCAAGCAATGCAAGCACACAGACTCTCAGTGTCCCTGTTCGTTCCCTGGATAGCTGAAGAGACGGGTTTTGTCTGGAAGGCACTGCTTAGTTGCAATCAAGGCCGCCTCCTCCTTTCCAGACATGCACACACACACACACACACGCAAGCGTTTTCTTTGTGAGGGGACCAGAACCTAGAACAGGGGAAAAGCCACTCAGCCCTCGCTGAGCTGCCCCTCACTCCCCTGTGTAGGCGAGGGGACAAGGTCAGTCTAGGAGGCCCTGCGTAATTACAATCAAGATTGTCCCTTCCATCCTAGACAGTTCAAAAAACACACAAATACAGCAACACAGCAAACAACAATTCTTTTGTGAGGGGATCAAAACTACTACAGGGAAACCACAATTACACGACCTCTTGTCGTGCTCCCCCCTTTCCCTGAGCAGTCGAAGGGGCTGTTCTGTTTGGGAGGCCCTGCTTAGTTTCTTCAAGAAGCCCCTTCTCTCCCAAACAGTCCTAGAGACACACAAAATACATAACAATAACAGTCACCTCTGCTTTGCACCGAAAAACCTTTTTGTGTCGATTCTGGAGCCAAAAATGCTCAATAGAGCGTGAGACTTGCTCGTTAGGCGGGTGTAGTTTGCGAGAGATTCGAATCACATCCCTTTCGGGGTAGACTCTTTCTCCCCTAATACAGACTACACAGACCCTGCAAAAAATCTCACTGGCTACCAGAATCCTGCTGACTACGCCAATTATGTCACGACCCGCCCCAGATGAACGAGTTACGCGGTGATTTTAAGGTGCAAAAATAACCACTACTGGCACTCCCCGAGCATCCCCATCACAGCTGGCTGGGGGAAATCCCACGCGCTTCAGCAAAGAAATTCCCCACAGTAACTAAACCAAGGGCTCCAAGGGGAAAGTCAGCGCCAGCTGATGTTTGCAGCACCTTTACAAAGGTGGCTGCAGGGCAGGTGACATCTCCAGGGCCTCTGGCAGTGCCTGCTCTGCAGGTGAGGCTGTGGGGCTGCTCCCAGTGGGACACAGCACCGGGCTCAGGCCAGCCCTCAGCCCCTCACAGTCGATCCCAAGGAGCTGCCTCAGAAAGCAGTTTCAGACCACTTGCTGCAGAGATTTCAAAGGAATAAATGTCATTCAAAGAAGCCACCTTGCACATTTCGTTTGGGTGTCGTGGCGTGAGAAGCCATGAAGGGGCCTCTGAATGTGCACTCAGTGCACTTCCACTGCCATCCCAAAGGGAACACAAAGGACAGGCCTCTGCTTTCAGCACTGCTGAGCTCCTCCCCCAGCAATGAAATCTCGGGAAGATGCAGGAATTGAGCGCACCAGCGAACCTGGCCTCTCATAAAAGGCATGAATCCCACAGGCCACCCAACCCAATGCCTTGCATGTCTCTACCTTTTCCTTATTCTCTCATCCCTCATGTCACTTTCCCCAAAACCCATCATTGCACAAATGGCCCAGGCATGCACCATTAGGGCATCCCTACACCATGATGCCAGCCTAGCTAAGGTCACATTAGTTTGTGCAGACGCTCAAATCATTTTGGACGTTGCAGTACCAGATGTCATCCCTGCGGTGCAGGAGAAAGGTTTTGAGATTGCAGCAGATAAAGTCCAAAAGACGGCCCCTGGAAGCATCTCGGCCTAAAAACCTTAGGGAGAACCATCACCTCCAAACAGCACAAATCAAGGACACCCCAAAGACTCTGTGAGAACTCCACAGGCTCTGTGGAAGCAGTTTTGGTGTCGTTGCATGAAATGCCATGAAGGGGCCTCTGAATGTGCACTCAGGATCCTTCCACTGCCATCCCAAAGGGAACACAAAGGACAGGCCTCTGCTTTCAGCACCGCTGAGCTCCTCAGCCAGCAATGAAGTCTCAGGGAGACGCAGGAATTGTGTGCACCAGGAAACCTGGCCTCTTATAAAAGGCATGAATCCTGCAGCCCATCCAACCCAATGCCTTGCATGACCCAGTTATTTCCCTCTTCTCGCATCTCCCATGCCACTTTCCCCATTGTCTCTGACTGGGAGCTTGGCTTTTCTCTCTCCTGTCTGCAGGTTCAGCCACACGTGTGACCCTGCAGGAACAGCCTGACCCACAGGGAAGTGTACAGTTCTCTTTGTCAGGAACTGCAGTGACAGGACACACAGGAATGGGATCAAACTGCAAGAGTCGGAAGAGATTTGATGATGGGAAGAAGTTCTTTACTGTCAGGGTACTTGTCCCTGACACAGGGACCAGTGCAGAGAGTCTGTGGATGCCCCATCCCCAGGAACATCCACGGCCAGGTGGGACAGGGGCCGCAGCAACCTGCTGTGCTGGGAGGTTGCTCAGCGTGGAACCAGATCATCTTTAGGGTCCCTTCCAAGCCAAACCACTCAAGGATTTGATCATTCTGCCATCCCCATCCCCCACTGCGCAGGGGCCCTGAAATTTCAGTGACATCACAGCTCCCAGAGGGTTCCAGGTGGAACGTCCAGGGCCTGGAAACGAGCAGAGCAGACACTTCAGCGGCTGCCAAGGGTCAGTTGCTGCTCGCTCTGTGCTCTGACTCACAGTGCTGAGCAGTTGCTGCTGCCTGGGCTTTTCCTGCCACTGGCTCTGGGCGCCAATCCCAGCAGCATGTGCACTGCTGTGCCAATGGAGGTACAGTGCCATTCCAGGCAGGGGCACCCGGCTTGGGCAGGCTGCAGCCATGTGGGAATGAATGGTGTGGGACAGGAAGCCCACTGGGAGATTGTGCTGCCCTTGCAGACTGACAGAGACAATGTGGAGGCAATGGAAGTGGACCATGGGCTGAATGAAGAAGAAATGATGGAGGTGGACTCCCCTCTGCTTCCATGTCCTCCCCTGTTGAGGACATGGAAGTGGAGGAGGAGGATAACATCGAGGACATGGAGGTGGATCAGGACGATGAAATCGAGGAGATGGAGATTGATGAGGAGGATGAGGAGGAGCCCATGGTCCTTGGATGAAGGGGCAGCCCCGCAAGTATGACAGGCAGATGCTTCCCGCCCTGCCCACAGACACAGTGGGTCCCCTGAGGCCAGGCTGGGGCTGGGCTGGATGGCCCCGCTCAGGGACACGGTGCCCGCAGGGGGCCTGGATTGGGGTGGCACAAGCACCAGCCCGGCCTGCCCTGCGCTTGCCTGGGGCCACGCCAGCCCGTGCCAGCCCGTCCCAGCCCCTGGGGCCCGGCACCCAGCCCTGCTGGGCCCAGTGCTGCCAGCTGAGTGCAGCTCTGCTGCTTCCTTTCTTCCAGGACTGATCCAGATGATGGCACAGACCAGACACCTTTGTAAATATGTTTGAAGTTTAGAAGATTTTGTAAATACGTTCAGTAGTTTAGTAGTTTTCTGTAAATACGTTTTTGAAGATTGTTAGACCATCGGATCGCATGTAAATATGTTCTGTACATTGTTGTTTTTTGTTACTGTTATAAGCATTGTTATAATGAAACACTTTCTGTAAATCCATGCTTTTGCCGATCTTGGCAAATAAATACTGTTTCTTTTTAAAACCTGACTTCCCTTGCCATTCCTTTGGGCACAGGCAGCCTTTGCACACTTGTGGGTTCCACTTTTTTTCCGGGTTCCCAGGGCTGGGGGTCCCTGGGGTGCTGGCACAGGCACCCGGGGCTGGGGGTCCCTGTGCACAGGGGCTCCCACTGACACCACTCCTGGCACTGGGCACTGCTGCCCTTCCTGGCCTGGGGCACAGCGCTGTCCCCAAGCGCTCAGCTGTCACCAGCTCTCACACAGGGCGCTCTCACAGCACTGGCCCCTGCAGCCATGCCACCAAAGCAGGCAGCAAACCTTCAGCCACGCTTCCTGCTGGAGCCACAGGGACTCCTGGGCCCAGAGCCAGCATCAGGCCACAGCCATGCAAAATCCACCTGCACGCTCTGAAGGCCACCTCAGCCTGTGCAGCTGGGCCACCTGGATCTGGGCTGCTGCAGGGGCTGATGTTTAAGGCTTGCAGCCTCCAATGGCTCGGGCCTCTGCTTCCCAGCCTGCTCTGCACTGCCCTGAGCCCGCATTGTTCAAGAGACAAAAGCCAAGCCAGGCCATCCTCACCCTGCCCGCATTCCTGCTGCTGGCAGCGGCCACTGGCCCCTGGGCCCCACTCGGGTGACAGCTGCAGGGACAGGGCAGCCTGTGCTGGGCAGGGGCACGGGGCTTTGGGCCCTGAGGCTGCTGCTGCTGCTGCTGCTGCTGGGGGCCATGGGCCCAACAGGGCCCCGAGCTCAGCCCCTGCCCGGGCAGCTGCCCCAGAGCCCCCACTCCCCAAGCATCCCCATCACAGCTGGCTGGGGAAATCCCACGCTTCAGCAAAGAAATTCCCCACAGTAACTAAACCAAGGGCTCCAAGGGGAAAGTCAGCGCCAGCTGATGTTTGCAGCACCTTTACAAAGGTGGCTGCAGGGCAGGTGACATCTCAGGGCCTCTGGCAGTGCCTGCTCTGCAGGTGAGGCTGTGGGGCTGCTCCCAGTGGGACACAGCACCGGGCTCAGGCCAGCCCTCAGCCCCTCACAGTCGATCCCAAGGAGCTGCCTCAGAAAGCAGTTTCAGACCACTTGCTGCAGAGATTTCAAAGGAATAAATGTCATTCAAAAAGCCACCTTGCACATTTCGTTTGGGTGTCGTGGCGTGAGAAGCCATGAAGGGGCCTCTGAATGTGCACTCAGTGCACTTCCACTGCCATCCCAAAGGGAACACAAAGGACAGGCCTCTGCTTTCAGCACTGCTGAGCTCCTCCCCCAGCAATGAAATCTCGGGAAGATGCAGGAATTGAGCGCACCAGCCAACCTGGCCTCTCATAAAAGGCATGAATCCCACAGGCCACCCAACCCAATGCCTTGCATGTCTCTACCTTTTCCTTATTCTCTCATCCCTCATGTCACTTTCCCCAAAACCCATCATTGCACAAATGGCCCAGGCATGCACCATTAGGGCATCCCTACACCATGATGCCAGCCTAGCTAAGGTCACATTAGTTTGTGCAGACGCTCAAATCATTTTGGACGTTGCAGTACCAGATGTCATCCCTGCGCTACAGGAGAAAGGTTTTGAGATTGCAGCAGATAAAGTCCAAAAGACGGCCCCTGGAAGCATCTCGGCCTAAAACCTTAGGGAGAACCATCACACTCCAAACACCACAAATCAAGGACACCCCAAAGACTCTGTGAGAACTCCACAGGCTCTGTGGAAGCAGTTTTGGTGTCGTTGCATGAAATGCCATGAAGGGGCCTCTGAATGTGCACTCAGGATCCTTCCACTGCCATCCCAAAGGGAACACAAAGGACAGGCCTCTGCTTTCAGCACCGCTGAGCTCCTCAGCCAGCAATGAAGTCTCAGGAGACGCAGGAATTGTGTGCACCAGGAAACCTGGCCTCTTATAAAGGCATGAATCCTGCAGCCCATCCAACCCAATGCCTTGCATGACCCAGTTATTTCCCTCTTCTCGCATCTCCCATGCCACTTTCCCCATTGTCTCTGACTGGGAGCTTGGCTTCTCTCTCTCCTGTCTGCAGGTTCAGCCACACGTGTGACCCTGCAGGAACAGCCTGACCCACAGGGAAGTGTACAGTTCTCTTTGTCAGGAACTGCAGTGACAGGACACACAGGAATGGGATCAAACTGCAAGAGTCGGAAGAGATTTGATGATGGGAAGAAGTTCTTTACTGTCAGGGTACTTGTCCCTGACACAGGGACCAGTGCAGAGAGTCTGTGGATGCCCCATCCCCAGGAACATCCACGGCCAGGTGGGACAGGGGGGCGCAGCAACCTG
>JALJVW010001880.1:0-38425 GCA_024865655.1 Emberiza elegans
AAAACAGACTTCTGTCTACTGATGTCCCCAAAATTACTTTTTCATGAGGGATTTGAGAAGTCAAAGTGCATTTCTAATAGATTTTTCAATAACAGTGTCTTTTTGCATCTGTTCCATGAAATTAGTTTGAAAATGAAAACTCCATTTGAAACTGGAAGATGAGATATGTGAAAATAAAGATCTCTTGAAAGAGTAAGTAATAGAACCAAGTATATATTTTTTGTGGTGGAAATAATCCGTTTTCACGTGGGCAGTTTTATGTAGCTGTTAAATTTTGAAGGTCATTTCCATTGTTACTCCTTAGGTACACAAAGTACTGTGCACTCCTGTGCAAACATGATATTTTTTCTCTCCTGTAGAGCTGCTGCTTTGAGGCATCTGTGTAATCTGCTCAAGGAAACCTACACTGCTTCACAGAGAAGACCAGCAAATGTAAATGCTTTTTAGTTTTTTTTATCAGAGTAAATGTACTTCTAGCTTGCTCTAAATTCACAAGCAGAAGAAAGAAGAAATTTCTCATGCTGTTCAGATAATTCTCCAGTTGAGATTGACTGGATATGGCTCTCAGAATGAGAAGTGAATTTTAAGTGGCTCACAAAATTGGAAGTGGCCCCAGGTCTAACAGACTTTGGTTTGTAATGCTGAATCCAGAGGGCTTTTGAAGCCAGTGGAATTGTTTGCTGCAAGGTTGCCAGCCTGGGAGCTCTTTGGGTGCCTAAACAGTGATCCAGGTTTGGGGCAGTGCCCACAGCCCCTGACTGGCACTGGCAGCCACTGCAGAGCAGGGCAGGGCTCCTCAAGGCTGCTCAGCCCATTGGAGGTTTGCAGTCCCATCCACACACTGGGAATATATTAAGGCATAAGAAGTGACACTTCATGCCTGTTTTAGGCAGTAGAATCTGCTCTGAATTCCCAGCACTCTGGAACAAATTTCCAGAGCTGACATTTCCTGTTTTCAGCCATCACACATTTATGGGGGGAAAAAGGTCTTAACCCCAAGGTATAATGAGTAACTAGAATTCTTCTCATGAAACTGAACAAGCCAAGACAGTTGATAACTTTGATGAAGTTTAAATTTTGAGGTTTTAAAATATGTTCTTGATTGGGAATTTTATTTTATATGCAATTTAGAATTGTTACTATAATCATTAGAATTTTTACTAACTTGATCATGGATACTTAAGAAGTGTCTATTTTTTTTAGCCTTAATTTAGAAACACTTGTATATAGATGTACTGTTTCTTTTTTTTGATAGCTGTTTTTTTTACTGTCTTTTAATTGTTTTCTTAGGAAAAAATAGTATCAATTACAAAAAGTGAAAAGGAAAGAAGGAAAATATGGGCATGGAGTGTTTGCAATTGTATAATGACAGCTCTGTGGTTATAGGTATCTGCTGATAGGAAGAAATTCAGTGCTAAACCCCAGATTACAGTTTATAAATACTAACAGTTTTGATACATTATTATTCAACAGCATTAATACTATAATAATTAATATGGTCACATAAACTGATCCAGAATTACACTTGTCACAGAAAAAAAATATCTTAGAAGGAAATTTAAAAGCTGAGCTTGCTTAATGTTTCAATGAAATACATTTTCCCCTGATTACCCATAACTTTTGGCACTGTGTTTCATAATGACTTATTTAATAAGAATGGAGCTGAGAATTCCTTTTAAATTCATTATGTTGATTAAGTATTATGACTTGGGTAGCTGGCATCTTGTTCAAAAGAAAACTTTCTCATATGTTCTTGCTTTGATAGATGAACAGGAAAAGGAAAAATACAATACAATTGTATGAGGAACTTCAGAGCAATATAGAAGTAAGTGACCAAGCTTGATGAAAGGAATGTGAGTAATGTGAGCTGAGCTGAGTTCCATGTTTATGTTGGGATACTGTTTGTATCCATCATGTGTGTAAAATGTCATGTGTGATGCAGGAAGTTGGGTTTTCAATCCCTTTTCAAGAATTATTTTTGTGTTATATAAACACATTCAGTGGAGAAAGTGCAGTGTGTGGGATGTAGATCCCTGTGATCTGTGTGATGGGTGCTTAGTGCTGGGTCACTGCCACAACTTCTGTCTTCTTTTTGGGCTCTGTTTCACCCACCTGCTGGTTCCTCAGAATGGCTGAGGTGGGCAGCAGCCCCTGGAGAACTTCCAGGGTTTCCATAATGAACTTCAAATATTAAATTTTGTTTTTAGAGAATGACAGTGGCATTTGAAGAGCTTCGTGTGCAAGCAGAGAACGACAGATTGGAAATGAGTTTCAAATGTGAGAATTGTGTTTATTGTGTTTATGCAGCTGGCTCAGTTTTGTACTTCATAGCTTGTATTACACATGCAGTGTCAGGGCAGAGAGATGTGAGGTGCTGGAATGGTGAGCAGGTCACACTGGGACACTGGGACCCTTCTTTTATTCCTGCTGCCTTTGTTCACTGCCTGGCCCTTCTATTGCTGTTCCACTGGGCCAAATCTGGAACTTTATTTTCAAACAGTCACTCAAAATTGAAGTTTTGTCTGTGAAGTACAGTCTAGAGATCAATACTTATTTCACATAGTTTGTTTATTTAAATGATAATGCACTAGTGTATAGCTACAGAAACTTTAGCTGAATGCTCTCTCTCTCTGTGTGTATAGCCTGGTATGTTCCTGTTTCATTTCACATGCTCTTTTCTGTTTGTATTTTGATTATAAAATCAAACATTGCCTCAACAATTACTCTTGGGAAACAAATGGTACAGCTGTACAATTCCAAGCAATCTTAAACTGGAAGTTGTATTGAACTTGGAGTATATTTCAGCTAGAATGTTAACTATGGATGTTACTCTATCTCCAAGTAAAAGAAGAAGCAGAAAAAGTGGACAAGTTTGAAAAGAATGCAAACTGGAAGTCAGTCAAAAGGAAAAGCAGGTTTGCTCATTTTACCATCTAATATGTAGCTTTTATTTGGGACTAAAGGGGCAATGCAAGAGCCAAGAAGTGTTTCTGGGTATTAGTAAAAAAGACAAAATAACATCTGAAGCTGCATTTAAGTCAAATTCTGCTAAGTTTAGTGATGTTTCAGTACCTTTAGTCTACTGGAATTTATGGTTTGATTTTGAATTGGAGAACTTTTTTGTTTAGAGTAATGTGACTTGATCAATATTTGGCTAAGATTATATCTAGACAAATATTATCTATCTATCTATCTATCTATCTATCTATCTATCTATCTATCTATCTATCTATCTATCTATCTATCTATCTATCTAATCTAACTTGAATGACAGCAAAATGTCTGCTTATCATACCTGGTGTCCAGGTTTAGGGCAAATTTGGGAGAGAATCCCCCAAAGGAGCTCCGGTAGTACAGCAGATCCAATCAGCCCTCCCCCCAACTGGTCCGGGAGAAAATATCTCCTTGGAGAAAGGTGGAAAAAACTGTTTATTAAACGGTAAAATCTACACAATATCAAACAGTAAGATCCCTTGCCACTCCAAAAGAGATGACAAACTGAGAAAGTCCTCCCAGGGTGCAGCTCAGCTCACTCAGTCTCTGATCAGTCCTCCGGTGCTGGGAATGTTGCAGGCCAGGCCTGGCCCAGTTTTAACAGGTGCAGCTGCCGGTGCCCCTGGGTGTTCAGTCCAGAGCAGGTTTTAAGAGGTCCAAAAGAGAAGGGAAAGAAAGCAAAGGTCCAGGGAACTTTGCCCCTAGCTAGCTAACTAAAAGCAAAGGAGAGCACTGTCCCATTGCCGGTGCAGCCACAGACAAATACAGCCTGCAGCAGGAACCAAAAGGAATGAGTACAAGGAAAAAAACTGCCGCCTTAAGATCCCCCTCACTCTCTGAACACTCTTAAAGGTGCAAACTTATTAATCAGCATGAACAGAACAAGACGATTGGGGATAAAAGACTATATAGTCAACCCAGGACACCTGGGTACAAAATGAAAATTAATATCTGTTCCTTTTCCAGACTTCATATGATGATATTTCTTTCATTTTTCTAGATTTCAGCTCTTTACAGAGAGATGAAAAGATGATGTCATAAAAGACATCAAGTGTCACAAAATGAGATTTGACTTTTAAGGCCAAAATGTAAGAGTTCTGCCTGCTGTGTTTAAATGTAATTGTTTTAGAATTTAAATGTAATTGTTTATGATTGTTTATTTATTATATGTAATTGTTTTATAGGAAGCACAGGAAACAGGGCCATGATAATTTTATTCTGTTGCTGTTGGCAGTAAAGAATTAAGGGGCCTTGAAGGCCTTATTTTTGTTTGGAACAGGAGCTGCTCATGTGGGAGCAGGACTCAGGGCAGTTTTGAGGATGAGTAAAATCCATTGAGAGTTTTTGAAATTGCAAGGGGAAAATATGTTGCTTCAGTTTTGCAAATTTACAGTCAGGCAGATGTCACTGAGGAAACTTACTTTTTCAATATTTTTAAGCCATCTATATTCAAATTTTTTATATATTATTTTATAGTATATGATGTCAGTACCATTGGTCTTGTTTAAATTCTTTAAATGTATGTAATTTTCCATTTTAGCAGCATTTTTTAGTAAATATCCTATTTTAAAAAATATAAACATTTTTTTTTGTTTAGTACAAAATGAAGAAATGTTAAAGGAATCCCAGGTCAGTAAAGAACATTTGAGGGCAGAGCTGGAAGAGGCTAAAATTTCATTGCAAAAGGCAGAGGTACCCTTGTTTTATAGTTTTACAGTAGAAATAGACTAGATGAGTGTTTGCATAAATAATTATGGATACTTTAGACATGAAACAGCTAGAAGCTGTTTGTTGCAAAAGATGTTTAGAAATGATATCATGTTTTGAAGGTTACTCAAAAGAACTTGAAACTGAATTCTAGACTCATTGGAGGTTTGCAGTCCCATCCACACACTGGGAATATATTAAGGCATAAGAAGTGACACTTCATGCCTGTTTTTAGGCAGTAGAATCTGCTCTGAATTCCCAGCACTCTGGAACAAATTTCCAGAGCTGACATTTCCTGTTTTCAGCCATCACACATTTGTGGGGAAAAAAGGTATAATGAGTAACTGGAATTCTTCTCATGAAACTGAACAAGCCAAGACAGTTGGATAACTTGATGAAGTTTAAATTCTTGAGGTTTTAAAATATGTTCTTGATTGGGAATTTTACTTTATATGCAATTTAGAATTGTTACTATAATCATTAGAATTTTACTAACTTGATCGTGGATACTTAAGAAGTGTCTATTTCTTTTTAGCCTTAATTCTAGAAACACTTGTATATAGATGTACTGTTCTTTTTTGATAGCTGTTTCTTTTACTGTTCTCTTTTAATTGTTTTCTTAGGAAAAAATAGTATCAATTACAAAAAGTGAAAGGAAAGAAGGAAAATATGGGCATGGAGTGTTGCTGCAATTTTATAATGACAGCTCTGTGGTTATAGGTATCTGCTGATAGGAAGAAATTCAGTGCTAAACCCCAGATTACAGTTTATAAATACTAACAGTTTGGATACATTATTATTCAACAGCATTAATACTATTATTAACAATTAATATGGTCACATAAACTGATCCAGAATTACACTTGTCACAGAAAAAAAATATCTTAGGAAGGAAATTTAAAAGCTGAGCTTGCTTAATGTTTCAATGAAATACACATTTTCCCTGGATTCTGTAACTTCTGGCACTGTGTTTCATAATGACTTATTTAATAAGAATGGAGCTGAGAATTCCTTTTTAAATTCATTATGCTGATTAAGTATTATGACTTGGGTAGCTGGCATCTTGTTCAAAAGAAAAACTTTCTCATATGTTCTTGCTTTGATAGATGAACAGGAAAAGGAAAATACAATACAATTGTATGAGGAACTTCAGAGCAATATAGAAGTAAGTGACCAAGCTTGATGAAAGGAATGTGAGTAATGTGAGCTGAGCTGAGTTCCATGTTTATGTTGGGATACTGTTTGTATCCATCATGTGTGTAGCATGTCATGTGTGATGCAGGAAGTTGGGTTTTCAATCCCTTTTCAAGAATTATTTTTGTGTTATATAAAACACATTCAGTGGAGAAAGTGCAGCAGTGTGTGGGATGTAGATCCCTGTGATCTGTGTGATGGGTGCTTAGTGCTGGGTCACTGCCACAACTTCTGTCTTCTTTTTGGGCTCTGTTTCACCCACCTGCTGGTTCCTCAGAATGGCTGAGGTGGGCAGCAGCCCCTGGAGAACTTCAGGGTTTCCATAATGAACTTCAAATATTAAATTTTGTTTTTAGAGAATGACAGTGGCATTTGAAGAGCTTCGTGTGCAAGCAGAGAACGACAGATTGGAAATGAGTTTCAAATGTGAGAATTGTGTTTATTGTGTTTATGCAGCTGGCTCAGTTTTGTACTTCATAGCTTGTATTACACATGCAGTGTCAGGGCAGAGAGATGTGAGGTGCTGGAATGGTGAGCAGATCACACTGAGACACTGGGACCCTTCTTTTATTCCTGCTGCCTTTGTTCACTGCCTGGCCCCTTCTATTGCTGTTCCACTGGGCCAAATCTGGAACTTTATTTTTCAAACAGTCACTCAAAATTGAAGTTTTGTCTGTGAAGTACAGTCTGGAGATCAATACTTATTTCACATAGTTTGTTTATTTAAATGATAATGCACTAGTGTATAGCTACAGAAACTTTAGCTGAATGCTCTCTCTCTGTATGTGTAGCCTGGTATGTTCCTGTTTCATTTTCACATGCTCTTTTCTGTTTGTATTTTGATTATAAAATCAAACATTGCCTCAACAATTACTCTTGAGAAACAAATGGTACAGCTGTACAATTCCAAGCAATCTTAAACTGGAAGTTGTATTGAACTTGGAGTATATTTCAGCTAGAATGTTAACTATGGATGTTACTCTATCTCCTAAGTAAAAGAAGCAGCAGAAAAAGTGGACAAGTTTGGAAAAGAATGCAAACTGGAAGTCGGTGAAAGGAAAAGCAGGTTTGCTCATTTTACCATCTAATCTGTAGAGCTTTATTTGGGACTGAAGGGGCAATGCAAGAGCCAAGAAGTGTTTCTGGGTATTAGTAAAAAGCAAGGTTTGCTCATTTTACCATCTAATGATGTAGAGTCTTTATTTGGGACTGAATTGGGGCAATGCAAGAGCCAATTAAGTGTTTCTGGGTATTAGTCTATCTATCTAAAAAAGACAAAATAACTAATCTGAAGCAAAATGCATTTAAGTCAAATTCTGCTAAGTTTAGTGATGTTTCAAAGTACCTTTAGTCTACTGGAATTTATGGTTTGATTTTGAATTGGAGAACTTTTTGTTAAAGAGTAAAATGTGACAATTGATCAATATTTGCCACTCCAAAAAGATTACAATCTAGACAAATATTCCCGGGGTATCTCATCAGTCTCTGATCAGTCCATCCATGCTGGGGATGTCCAGGCCAGGCCCGGCCCGGTGGGCCCATGCATCATCCCCTGGGTGTTCATCCATCAGGTTTTTAAGATCAAAGGTCCAGGGAATCTATCTATCTAAATCTATCTGTCTATCTATCTATCAACACATCCCACAGCAGGAATGTCTAGGAGTCTACAATCTTCACTCTCTGGAACACTTGAATGACAGCAAAATGTCTGCTTATCATACCTGGGTACAAATGAAAATTAATATCTGTTCCTTTTCCAGACTTCATGATGATATTTCTTGCATTTTTCTAGATTTCAGCTCTTACCATACAGAGAGATGAAAAAGATGATGTCATAAAAGACATCAAGGCTCAGCTGCAGACGTCACAAAATGAGATTGCTGACTTAATGGAAGCAAAATGTAAGAGTTCTGCCTGCTGTGTTTAAATGTAATTGTTTCTAAAATTTAAATGTAATTGTTTATGATTGTTTATTTATTATATGTAATTGTTTATAGAAGCATAGGAAACAGGGTCATGATAATTTTATTCTGTTGCTGTTGGCAGCAGAATTTTGGGGCCTTGAAGGCCTTATTTTTGTTTGGAACAGGAGCTGCTCATGTGGGAGCAGGACTGGCAGGGCAGTTTTTAGGATGAGTCAAGCAGTGAGAGCTTTTGAAAATTGCAAGGGGAAAATATGTTGCTTCAGTTTTGCAAATTTACAGTCAGGCAGATGTCACTGAGGAAACTTATTTTTCAATATTTTTAAGCCATCTATATTCAAATTTTATATATTATTTTATAGTATGTGATGTCAGTACCATTGGTCTTTGTTAAATTCTTTAAATGTATGTAATTTTCCATTTTTAGCAGCATTTATTAGTAAATATCCTATTTTTAAAAATATAAACATTTTTTTTTGTTTAGTACAAAATGAAGAAATGTTAAAGGAATCCCAGGTCAGTAAAGAACATTTGAGGGCAGAGCTGGAAGAGGCTAAAATTTCATTGCAAAAGGCAGAGGTACCCCTTGCTTATAGTTTTACAGTAGAAATAGACTAGATGAGTGTTTGCATAAATAATTATGGATACTTTAGACATGAAACAGCTGTAGCTGATTGTTGCAAAAGATGTTTAGAAATGATACCATGTTTTGAAGGTTACTCAAAAGAACTTGGAAACTGAATTCCAGACTACAGTGAAAACATTAATTCAGGTTACTGGAGAAAAGGAAGAGCAGGAGGAAGAAGAATAAAAAAATGAAAGCTTTGCTTGCAGCCCTGACAGAGGAGTTTGAGACTTCTGTTGCCAATTTGAAAAGCTTGCTGCAAGAAGAGCAAAATAGGTAAATGAATGAGTTTCAATTCCAAGAGTGATCTTACAGGTTGCAGTCTATGACAAAATCAAGAACAATTGGAAATGAAGCTGAAATTTGGAGGTTTTTTCACACACAGTCTAAATGCAGAGAATTTAATGTTTTTTTTGTTTGTGATAGTTGATACTGTATAAAAAGTAAATATTTTGTCCCTCCAACTTTCATAATTCTGTCTTTAAGAAATACAGATTTCTGTGAGTATATATTTGTTTACTTTTATGTCTACTGTTCTGAGGTTGTAAAAGTGTCATTTGATATGTGTTGCAGGCAGATATATCATCTGCCTGTTGAAAGGTAAATGTTCTTAAAGTGCTTGTGGTAAGACTTTCTCTTACAATCCTTTAAGTTTCAAATGCAGTGCTTTGTACTCTACATTTGGGATTTTTAATTTACTATTTTCTTAGATTAAAGAAATATGAAGATGATTCAAAGCTGCTTACCTTGGAGCTCCAGAATAAATCTGCTGAACTGGGTAAGGCTTGTAGAAAGGCAGAAAATGAGCTAGGTAGTAATAAAAATGTTTTCTGCTCTTTTCTGGAAATGGACTGTCTCTGGTAGTTGGAGAAATTACTTTACAGTACCTGTACCTGTCAGGAATGCCTGGATTTATTTTTACTCAGCTGATCCCTTTTCTTTGGGGGTCATTGGTACTGGCAGCAGCCAAAGGGCAGTGCTGTGCACAGCTCCAATAGTAAGACCATTCATGCATGAATTCTTCTGGAGGTAATTTT
Source organism: Emberiza elegans (assembly GCA_024865655.1). Taxonomy (NCBI): domain Eukaryota; kingdom Metazoa; phylum Chordata; class Aves; order Passeriformes; family Fringillidae; genus Emberiza; species Emberiza elegans. The sequence continues at coordinate 9,480 of JALJVW010001880.1, forward strand.
GGTTTGCAGCTGAGAGCAGCAGCACTGCAGGTGCCAGGAGTGACTTCTGTAGCAGAGATAAAACCCTCCCATTGAGGTTTCTGTGACCCTCCCCATGCTGGAAGTGGAATGATGCTGGCAGGGGTTGTCTTTAAATGTCATAAATTTGATATCCTGTGGTTTCTAGGGATATGCTCCTTAGTCCCCAGAGTAAGAGCTCTGCCTTGCTGTTGAGAACTTGCAAAAAATACCAGAATTGTGAATGTGCCCATAGAAACCATCTGGAAGTTAGTAACAACTGGTTTCCTTTCTCACCATATCCATCTGATACCTTCAGCAGTTCAGATTTTTTTTCTGGAACAATGCAGATGCATCAATACTTGGAGAATACTCTAGTCTTACAGTCCATGGTTTATTTGAAGCTATAATTGTGGAAAACATAATAGGCTCTAAATTTTATTTAATATAAATGTTTAGTTTCTCTTCAGATATAGATTTGCTAATGTCTGAATCATTTTTTCAAGTCTACATTTAGATTAAGTCATAAATTAGGTTTTCAGTTTCTTAACTTAATCCAACAAGTTTTGAGAACTGGGTATTGCAAAAGGGTAAATGTTTTATACTGCCTGCTAAATATGAAAAATCATTCCTGTTCCATTAATTTTACATTCCATCTGCTGTAGAAGAGATGACTAAAGTAAAATGTGATAAAGAAGCGCAACTTGAAGACCTGTCAGAAACTCTGGTAAGTATTCATTTTATCAATCTCATGGCATTTGCTCTTCATATGAAATTCCTCTTGCTTTGTAAGTATCTTAAATTGCATAAAAAAACACCATCTAGTCTACCTTAACATTTCTACTGAACTTTCTCACACACAATTTCAGTGTTTTCTTTGAAGAACTTCTTTATTGCCTCTGTTTTTCTTGTCTCCTGTGCTTTTGGTTTTTCTTGTCTCCCATGTTTTTGGTTTTCCTTCTCAAGGTTTTTGGTTATTTCCTTCTTTGTTCATGCCCATTCAAATGCCACTCCCTCTGGATATAAAGTTTTCCCATTTTTCTTCCTTCCAGGAAGGTAATTAGCTCTGGCTCTGTGAACCCTGCTGTGCTGTGACATGGGCCCATTTTCTGTCACAGAAGTCTAAGCTATATGAAATGCACTCTTAATAGAGGTTTATTTTCATTATGATTTTATATTTACAAGTCTAACAAGAATCCATATCAACTAAAGATAGTGTGAAATCAGATGTGCATTTTACTGTGTTTGCTTGTTGTTATAATCTGTGCATTGTGTGTTCTGAACTGAGTTTCACTGATTTTCTAAAATGGGCAAATTGGAGGATATTTACTGAAGAAGAATCTTGAGGCTGCTGTAGAAAATTTGCAGAGAGAGAAAAATGTGGAGAGAGAAATGAAAATGCTCTCCAAATGAGAGAGGTCTGAAGTAGGGCAACAGTAACATGTTTTTTAGAAATAGTGAAGTTACACATCATGACTTGTATACAAGTTTACACATAAGAAACAGCACCCAGAGCAGGGTCCCACCCTAATTGTGCAGCCCAGGTAATTAAACTCCCAGCAGAGGACAGACATGAACAGCACTGGTGTCACAGTTCACTGTCTCACACCACTTCCAGATCCCAGCAGAGATTGGAAAGATCCAATCTGGATAATCCATGGCATGGATGTTGTTTGGTTCTTCTGAAAGCCTTGTGCTCTTAGTTCATGGCTGATAACCTCCAGCAGTTGGAGTTTGCACATGTATACTCAAAACTCTTCCTTTTCATTTTGCAGAAAGAGTTCCATGATTTAAAAGCACAGCTGACAAGTACAGCTGAGAAGGAACAAGATTATTTAAAGCAGCTTGTGACTCTGAAAACAGATCTTGAACAAGAGGAGTATGACCATTTTGAAAATATACTATTTAATTAGTTTTGGTGTAATATAGAAGTTGCTTTAACACACAGTGAAATGAACTATGATTGTTTTCCAGTGGAAGTTTTGAACCACATATATGCCATTAATTATATACTTATATTTCTAAATTCCACTTTCTCTATTTGTATGTATTCTATGGCACATGTAGTTGTTCCATATCTCTTTGACTTATTTAACAAGAAGAGAAAGTTTCTGAATTCATTGTTAATCTTGCTTTAAAATACATCACCTTCACTAACCATTATATTTATGTAAAAGTTGACTCTGATTTTCTTTCCTTCTTCTGTCACCTTTTTATATCACTGTGACTTGGCTGCAAAGCTTATATTTGTAGATAAAGGCCTGGACTCCTTTCAGCATGGAATAACACTTGATAATGGGTATGTTTAATTTAAAATGAGATTTCAAAATGCCTCTTCTTATTCCTCCTGGCCATCTGTTTTAAATTAGGTTAAAGAATGAACAACTAACAGTGTATCTCAGTAAGCTTTCACTAGAGAAAGAGCAAACAGCACAAGAGAAAAATGCTGTGGCTGCAGAACTGAAGAAGCTGCAAGAACAACAAGAGGCAAGTTGTAAACTTCCAGCTTTCTTGAGAGGACAATACTCAATTTGGCAAATCACTCAGTTTTACAAATTAATGATGAGCTGCCACGTGACTTGGGTCTGTAGAGTACCTGAGCTATTTTTTATGTTTGAATTGGAAAGGAAGTGTATTTACACTTGTGAACAAGGCAGGTCAGTGTGCTTTGGATGTCTTTGAATTTTTTAAGAAGTCACTTTGAATTTTATTTCTTTGCTGACACATGGGTCTTTATTTAGGATAGTAAGAAAAAAGAAGAAAATACAAAGCAGTTAGTTGAAAACCTAGAAGAGGCAAATAGCCAACTAAGGCAAGTAAAAACAAATATTAATATCTGATATTGTTAAAGGAAGTAGAATCAAATAGTTGTGTTCAAATGCTGCCTTCTGGGTTTTTTTTGATTAATGTGTTTCTAGATTATATAGCTAAACAGAAACTATTCAGAATTGCTGTTGGCCAAGCAGAAATTTTCTCAGATTAGAAATACCAATTGCTGCAGGAACAATGTTTGCCATTATTTTGTATTACACAGTAGGAGCTGTCTTGTTTTGCATTAGACATCTCAGGTGTGAAGGAAATTCAAATGGAAGTTGAAGGTTATGGATGAAATGTGACAAGGCAAAACTGGATAAGAGTTACTCTCTGTCTCACCAGTTCAATAGACAGGCAGCTCCCAGGTTTCACAGCTGCATTGCAATAGTCCAGGGTAGGATGTATTAGATGTTCCTGGAACATCTTTTCCTACTAAAAAGAAGTATGGACAGTTCACATATTGACTTACTGGGCATGTTGTTGCATTTTAAGAACATTTTCATTGAGCAGCTTATGAAGTTCCCATCAACATTAGCAGCTCTTTTTAGAAAATAAAATATGGGTTTATTAGAAGTACTGAAAAGAAGTTAAAGGCAATAAGTAAATATTTACTAATGCTTGTTAATTTGGCACTTAGAAATGAACTGGAGTCTTTGAAGGAGAAAATGGCAAAGACAGGTGAAGAGATGAAAAGTACACTGGATGAAAGAGAAGAAAATGTATGTCATGTGTCATGAAAATATCTTACAGACCCTGTGGGACAGCATTCAATGTAAAATCTTTGTTGGGGTTTTTCTGCAAAGCTCTGCCTGGGGGATGTGATCTCTGCCAGAGGTTTCTTCTTTCTCAGCTGCTGCCAGCTGTGCCATTGTGTGTCCACATGTGAGCCCTGGTATTTCGAAAGGCAAGCACAGTCACTGGGATGTTCACTCTTTGCTGGAAGTTTAATGTTAAAGATTTGTTTGTTTTCAGGCAAAGAGAGAACCTGCTTTTCTGTTTTTTCACATACCCACTCAGTGATGGATGGGATCTGCATTAGCTTTTTATATGTAGTGTGAGTTGTAGCTTAAATAGATTCAAACATTTTTACTTACTTTCTATTGGTTCAAAGCAACCCGGGTTTTTTAGCAAATTTCAAAATTTCATTGTAAAAGTCAAAGATTTACAATTGTAATTTCAGGTTAAGAGTACTGAAAATGAAATTTCAAGAAAGGAAAAGCTGTTGAAGATTCTAGGAAATAATTGGGAAAATTAATTTTTTCATGGATGTAGGGAACTTCATACAAGTCATTTTTTAAATTGTGAAGATACTGGGGTTTTTTTTCTTCTTCTTTTTTAACTCCATAACCACTAAGGAACTGGTTCACTGCTATTAATTAACATCTTGTGGTACTTTATGGCTAAAACTCTGATTATTCCAACATGTCAGCTGGTGTTTCAGTCCCATTGGAACAAACCAGGCTGGTGCAAGTGCAGGTTTGAGAACATTTACAGAATTGCTCACACAGGGAATAATTTGTAGAACTTACTAATTCATGTCTGAAATATCTCTTTCAGATGAATAATTTAAAGAAGCAGGTGGAAAATAAAACCAAATGCATTGAAGAGTTGCAGCAGGAGGTGTGTAGAGATTTTAGTTTCACAAATACATAAACACATTATATTTTGGGTTGCCCTTTCAGCAGGTTTGTGTCTGCTGTGATGTCTTTAGATACACCTGTGTAATTAAAAAAATCTCCTTTCTTATCCTAACCCTGAGCAAATTAGGGAGTCATCTTTGGAATCACTTGATTTGTTAAATGAGCCTTAATTTGAAAAAAGCCACTACAAAAATAATATCTTTAATAAACTTCTACTCTTTTTCATTTAGTGCATAGTGTTATTTATGTACTTGTAATGAGTATCTCAGTTACCACTAGTAGTAAAGAATTCTGCACTGGCACAAACTGTAGTAACTTCACTGTAAAAATAAATAACTTGTGTTTTTAGTCATGACATCTTCACACCTTCTGCCAGCAGCATCTTAGTTTTAATTCCCATTCTGCACCTCATTTGTTATTCCCTGCTGCTGCTCAGGAGGAGCCTTTCTTAAGGTCATGAAGAAACAGTAATTATCACAGAAATTAGCTGAACATTCATTTGTTTGAAGAATTGTTCTGGAACCTGAGCTGCACAACAGAGAGTTATTTGCCTGATGAAAGCTGGAATTTCTTGATGCACTTAAACCATGACATAATTCTATTAACTAATTAAGGTACAGTGCTTTTTTTGTTTTATTTCATCAGAATAAGGTGCTGAAAAAGAAAATTACTGCAGAAAGCAAGAAAAGCAATACTTATGAAGGGAAGGTAGGTTTAAATAACATCATGTAAAAGATGAGGTGAGTGTTTTTAAGTCCCACTGTAAGTAATAATAATACTTGTTAAATACCTTCTGAACTGGTTTTTGGATCTGGGAGACAGACTTTGCAGGAATGAGCTCATAGTTTTTAGAAGATGCTTCCATTTTTAATCATTGGGCACTGACTATTGGACATTTAAGAGATGGATTCACATTGCAATTAATGATGTTTCCAATCTGTTATTTTTTTTTTTTTTTCTTTTGTTGATAGTGGACTGAACAGGGTTCAGCAACCTCATTGTAACAGAAAAGCATTTAAAAGACATATATATATATATATATAAAAACTCTTTTTAGGCTGTTCTTTCAATGTGTTCTGCAGTGGCAATCCCTCTGATGGGAATATATTGTCCAGCTTTGGGTACTGCACTTGAAGAAAAGTGGACTTTTTTGAGGATATTCATATGATAAACTTAAAAGGGAAAACTGTAATCAAAATGCACAGCTGGGAGGAAAATGTACCATAAAACTGTGAAAATCTGATACAGATTTACAAGAGAGGGAATAAAATCTCCATCTGTGTTTGTTTTTTTCTGAGGCATTTACAGAATTTAAGGTGACTGCTTAGGGCAGTCTTCCCCATTGTGCTGTTACCATTGTTTCTTTGAGTATTTTCTAACTCACTTCAGGCCAAAGTTCAACTCTTTACTAAAAATAAACCTGAACTTTTAAATAGGAAACACTTTAATCATATACCTGAAAAGTAACAGTGTGTTTGTGCTCAAAAAAAAAAGGTAAGAAAAAATCAACAACATAGTAATTCCTAAACAAATAACAGCAGCAATTTTGCTTTCTCTAAAGGTGAATAAATTGCAGTTAGAGATGGAAAATATGAACAAAACAACATAAGGAAGAAGTTGACATCTATCAAAAAGACATAGAAACAAGAAAAGTAAATGAAAATAAACTTCGTGAAGAGGTGAGAGGTGTTATTTTTTACTGCAATTTATTTTTTTTAATTTAAAATGTTTTTATGAAGCTTTATTGGCCAGAGTCCTTGCTCTTATATTTCAGACATAAATGGAACTTGTTGTGACTCCCTGTGAGCAAAGCTTTAGTACATTAGGTGCTTAGGTTGAAGTATTTGAATATATCCTTGAAAATAAGAACTCCATTAAAAATTCATTCTTTCAAGATATAATTCAAAGAAATTCTACCCTTGGTTACAGTCAGCACAGTTAAATTAGATTATAACTTCTCCCATATTAGTATTTTTCTGCCCACACTTTTTTTTTTTTTATGGTAATGCTAAGAGATGTTAGGGCAGAGTGCTTGAAATGGCTTTTGGTTTGAAGTGAGCTTGCCTGCCATGGCTGTACCTTTGATCTTGCCCATTTTAACAATCTGCAGAAAAGATCTGGGATTTGAAAGAGATCTTAAAAGCAAGTGAAGCCCAAGTGGGACTGCAAACTTTGCACCCACAGGGGGAAGAAGAAATTAAGATTTAAAAGAAAAATATTGTTATGTTGATGAATGAAATGCAATTTATTACTGACAGGTAGAAAAGATGAGGTTGCTTTGTGATGAAACAGCAATGATACAGAGAGAAACTGATACCAGATGTCAGCACAAGATAACTGAGATGATGGCACTGATGGAAAAGCACAAGGTCAGAGATTTTCCTGCTTGCTGTGGTTTGCAATGGGTGATGTGATACCATGTTAATACCATGTTTATAACGTTGATACCACGTTTAATGACCTTTCAAAAGCAGAAACAGGCCTGACTCTGGGAAAAGGAACCTGAACACATGCTGGACTTTGCATCACCTAAAATCAAATTCATTTGAAGATTTTGAAAAGATTCCTATGGGCAGATAAATTCCATTCATCTAAACTTCTGGGATTTTTAGATTTTTTTTAAATTCAGGCTTCCTTTGATACCATGTGAATGCAATATTTTTCAGTATCAGTTTGGCTCTTTCTCTGAGGTGACTTAGTGACTGTCAGCAGTTTAGCCTGACACATTTTAGTTTACCTTTCTATTCCTCATTTTGCAATGTCTTTAGCAGATACATTAATAAAGATGGCACAGCTGGCTCTTAGTGCTGAGCACATATTGCTGCACAGAAATAAAGCACTCTCTGCCAGGCCACAAAATAATACTTGAATTGAGCATTTCCTGTTTTACAGCTTCTGCAGAAGCATCAATGAATCTTTTTTCTTTCTGAATCTTAAGAGCCTGGTTTGAAAAAATGATGTTTTAAGACTGGATAACTCTATAATTGTAACATTTAGTCACATGTTTTGAGTTTGTTGTTGGTTTGTTTTTTTAACACAGAATGAATATGATAAAATGGTTGAAGAAAAAGATGCAGAGTTAAAAGTATATAAAATGAAACAGCAAAAGCAGTTCTCATCAGAAAGAGCACTGGTAAGGAGCACTTTCCAATGGTCAATAATTCAGTGGAGGGGCTGATGTCCTTGTGTAGTGGTTTTATACTGGCTAAGTGCCAGGCACACACAAAAAACATTCACTCATTTTTCTCTGCTATAGTTGAGCAGAGGAGGGGAAAGAAAAATTCAAGGACTGATGAGTCCTTGAAATAAAGATTGGGAGAAAAACACTTTGAGGGTAAAGCTGGTTCAAATTTAAATAGCATCAAAAAATTATTATTAATAGAATTAAAAATGGGTAATAAGGATTAAAATAAACCTTTAAAACACCTTTTTTCTCAATCCCTCCCTCTTGCCCATCAACAGCACAGAGAGACAAAAGATGTGATCTTCAGTCAGTTTGTGACTTCTAAAAATCTTTTTTCAGTTTGCTTAGAGAGTTTCTTTTCCTGCTGTGCTCTGGGGTCTTTCCCACCAGAGACAGTTCTCTGGGAACTTTTCCAGTGTGGTTTTAATTTTTACCAGTAGCAGTCCCACCCAACCTGCTGCAACAGATCTTATTCTGGCACTAAAAACTCCAAATGTTTCTAAAAATAAATTGGAGTAGCAGTGTGTTTGTGTCTGCTCTTCCAGACAGTGTGTCATGTTCTGACTTCCCACTTTGAATAGGAAACTTTTGTTTTAAATATTTAGATTGTGCCCTCTCACCCCTGTTCTCCCAAGGGTTTTAAGGTATTACCTTGAACATTTCTGATCAAGCACCTGTTTCTTAGAGTGCTTCATTCTTTATTAAACAAGCTAAAGCAAAGCTTCAAGTATAGGGTTGAAGAGCAAATAGAATTAATTATCTTGTGTATCTAATGAGTGTCCCTGTTAATTACTGTCTCACTTGGGACTGTTTTCCTTTTTCTGGGCTGTGCATAGTTAACCCTGTCCTTTATTTAATGGTTTGTAGGAAAATGAGCTGGCATGTTTGAAAAGTGAACTGTCCTCCCTTAAGGAACAACTGAAAGCAGCAATTGAAGAAAAGGTGGAGTTTTTTATTCACTGGGCAGTGGGGGTGAGAGGTGTGGCCTGGGCTTGTGCTGTGGGAGGAGTTGGATAAGAAATGAAACGGAACAGAAAAACAGTGACTTTTGAATGCTGGGGTTGTGCTAAATCTGGTCATGTATTTGTGTGAACTTTGTAACAGTCTGTGATTATAGATGATATATAAATAAACAAACAACAAAACAAAACTCTCCTTTATTTTAGTTAATTTTAACTAGCTAAAGCAAAAAAAGTTCCCTAAACTGTAGGGGTTTTTCAGTGACTTTTGAATGCTGAGGTTGTACTAAATCTGGTCATATTTTTGTGTGAACTTTGTAGCAGTCTGTGATTATAGACTGTGCTCTGTGATTACACCAAGAAGATTTTTAACAACTGAATTCAAATAAATATTTCCTTGCTGTCACATAACTCTTTTGTAGGAGAATCTTGTAAAAGAGCACTCTGGCAGTATGATTCCTGAAAGTGAAAAGAAACACAAGGTAACTTTAACTTTTTAATTGCTTTTAGAATTTGGTAGTATTTATGTGTGTGAATCAACTGAAGTGCCATGATAATTTATTTGCATTCAACAAAAGACATTGGAATGCTTTTGACTTAAAATTTTAAATTATAGAATATACAAATTTATGTTCCTGGGACTCCTAAACCTTGTTTAGATCTATACAGTGAATCTATTCATGTAAAAAATAGAAAGTGTCCAAATTATTTTTCTAAAATTAAAAAAAAAAAAAAAAAAAAAAAATGTCTTCTTCAGAACAGGAAGCCCCTTGGGCAGTCCAACATTGCAGTTTTGTAACTCATAACAGTGAATTCTCCTCATTTGGCAACAAAAATAATATAAAAATGATATTTCCACCCCACCCCACTTTGTTTGGGTCTTTGCTCCATGTTTGGATGGAAAGATAAGAGTTCCACCATTTCTCTCAGGTGAATTCTTGGACACTCAGACTGTAAACTGGGTCCTGAGTTTGGCTTTAGATTCCACACTTACCCCATAAAATATAATCTAAAAATAGAAACATTTCCTTTCCCAGACATATGTTATAAAGACTCCTCCAATGGATAAAATGCAGAGTGGAAGAAGCACAAACCTGCCTGCAGAGCAGAGCAGCAGGAAAAAGCAGAAAGTGCTTGTGCAGCTGGACACTCAGTCAGACAGCTCTGAGCACACCGACCTCCTGGTAAGAGTCAGAGACCAAATCCTGTGCTGAGCAGCTCTCTGTGCTCACTGCTGGGGCTGAGAATGAAAATAAACAGTTTGGGCTTCCACATTCAAGCCAATATTTATGTGTATATTTTTACTTTATTGGTTCTTTCTGGAATTGTAGTTGTATGTACATAATTAACATTCTTTTTATTGAACTGTTATGCCTCATAATGACATCTTAACTTTTTTTTTTCATAGTTTAATATCCTTAGGGGGAGAAAAAGGTATTTTTTAATATAGCGTGACTAGGTAACTTTAACTTTTAACTGTTCATTCATTAGAGCATAGTCTCAGAGGAAGAAATGTTTAAAAATTTGTACAAAGATTATCCACAAGCTTCACAGTTACATTCCCCAGCACCAAAAAAGGTATGTTAGCCTTTCCTAAGATTAAACCAAACACTTAATCAGATTGTTTACAGAAACTAATGATGGCTTTATTTTCCTTCCTAGAGCCCAGCTCCATGCAGTGTGAAATCTCCAGGCTCTGCTCTGAAACTCCAAACCATGAGGAGAATGCGCGAGGCAGGCTGGACTGCGCTCTCCAAATCGGACAGGAAAAGGAAAATTAAAGATGTTGTAAAGTTCTTTTCTTAAAATGCAGAAATACCCAGTGCCCTGGCATTGCTTGCAGGGTTGTTTTTCTCTCAGAGTTAGGGCTTTGTTGCATTTTTCTGTCATACTCAGTGTGTTTAATACTATGTTCATTCCTTTACACATATGAACTTTATAGATCCATAACTGCAACCCTTGCAGAGCATTTTCCACCTTTCTTCCCTTGTGCTTCAAAATGTTGGGACAAAAATTGGCCAATTTTAAATTTTGAAATAAATAGAACTACATAGAAAGTTGTTTCAAAGCTGTTTCTGGCATTAGAAATTCTGGTTTTAAAGAACATCTGTTCTTTCACATTTACTCTGTTTTTCTTAACACATAAATACTTAGTGGAAGAAATGTAGCTGTTAAATGTATGTACTTTTACCTGAAGTCCTCTTGCTTTTTCCTGCATTTTAATGGCTGTTAGACCTGTCTTTTAGACTGTTTTGTTTTCAGTATGTTAAAATGGTTTTGAAACTTCTAAAATTTCAGTAGAATGACTTGTATTTAAAAATATTTCAGCTTCAGAAGGAGTAAAATATGCACATTATAAGATGGTGAAAACAATGTTAAGATGCCATTAAATTTTTTATCTGAAATACAAAGTGTGGGACTATTTGTTGTTGCTGTAAATATTTGAACACAGACAGAAATCACCCACCAGCCTTCCTAGGAACCAGCAGAAGTGCAAGGATAGATGAGAACATCTATTTCTGTATTAATCCTTGATTAATCCTGGTTTCACAACAATGACAAACCCTACTTCAGAGCCTAGACATAACAAGAAAACTACAAGCACATCTTAAAATATAATGAAAAATCAAAAATCCCAAATGCAGCTGAAGTGGGAAGCAAACCATATTTGTTTTATTCTTTTTGTGTAGTCTTAGGGATAGGCCAGTAGTTTGGGTTTTTTATGTTGAGCTGTTGAGCAGTGAGGTAAATGAGATTTGTTATTGTGTGTAGCTCACAAATATTGTGCAAAGATCTGGAAGAATATGCTGTGCCTTCCCCATGAGCACCTGAAAGTGAAAAACTGAAGTTTGTACTGCCCACTTCTAGACTCAAACAGTAACTGATCAATGAGAGCCTTGGTATTTTTAAGGGACATGAATTCATGGTAAATCACATAATTCTCCTGATCCTGTGAGGTGTTGTGCAAATCACCTGAAAAAGTACAAAAATACTGCCAGCAACACTGCAGGAAGCTTGTAGGAAATGCAGACAGCAGGGAAGGGTGTAAAATCACATCTGCCCGTTTCTGTGCCTGATTTCATTCATGGACTGAGGGTGCCCTGCTTGTGGCCACGGCAGCAGTGCACAGCTCCATCTCTCCTGTCTCTCTCTCTGGCCTCAGGCCCCGTTCCCTGGAGCCCCCCATGGGGGAGAATCCAGGGAGTGAAAGAGACAAAGAGACCAAACTGCTGGGCTCAGACACAGATGGGTCCATCGGGGAAGGAAAAGCTGTGCAAGGAAGCAAAAGCAGGAATTCATTCCCTGCTTCCCACAGGCAGGTGGGTGTTCATCCATGCCCAGGTGAGCAGGGCTCCACCCCAGGCAATGGTGACCTGGGGACACAAATGCCATCACTGCCAGCATCCCCCACTGATGTGGTTTGACAGGAATTCTGGGATGCTGTGGTCACACCAATGAGTGCTCAGATTTTGGTATTAGCACTTGAATTGACCACTGAGATTTGGATATGCTTCTGAGAACACACAGGGGTTAAAAAGCAGGGCTGCTCTCCGGGAAGTTCTCTTGGGACTTCGGCAAAGGAAAGGTTGGACCTCCCCTGCCCAGTGTCTGCTGCTGGGAGGGGGAGGGGAAAGCCATGAGGCCATGAGGTAGGCCAGGCCTGGGACAGAGATGGGGGAGGCCTGGCCTGGCTCCCCCGAGGGTGGAAGGGTGGAAGAGAGACACCGGGAGCCAGACACCGGGCAGCCCCCCCGGGCGACAGAGAGAGAGCGCCGGTCCTTGGGACTGTTAAATTTGATATCTTGTGCTGCCGGCACAGCCGGCCTGCTGCGAGGGGGTGGGGGAAGGAGGCAGCGATGTGTCCAGCCGCTTGTGGGAGCTTTTAACCATTTGTGGACAATGAAAACTTTGCAGAGCATTGACTTTTCCTGGAAGGGAGATGGAGTGAAAGATGAAGAAGGAACTGAGCAAGGGTTGAGAGTCTGAGCAAGAAATGTGAAAAGAACCTTGAGTGGAGGGGAGATGATGGAGTGGCATTTTGGCTGGACTTTTCTTGTGTGGCCATAGACGGAACCATTTTTTTTTTCATGTGACACAGAGACTGCATTTAAGGAGAGGCAGTGCCTCAGAACCAGAACCAAGAGGGTTCCGTGTCAGTACCCCTCAGCCCCAGGGGGTGCAAAAATGTGGGGGGGACAGGTGTCCCGAAAGAGAGACTGTGCCTTTTTAGAATGAGACAAGACATCCTTGAAAGACAACCCTACAAGCAGCTCTGGTCCATGTTCAGTGGTGAGAGCACTGAGCACAGAAAGATGTTGTTATGTTTGCCCAATTATCCCCCTCAAAAAAAAAAAACCAAACAATATTTGAAATAGCAGCAATTTTAATTGAATAGTTTAGAAAATATATAAATAAGGGATAATTTGGTTCTAATAATAGCGCATAAACAAAAGATAACCGTGGGGTACAGAGTGCAGGGCTTCTGGACCCTTGCCACTTCACGTACGAGCTTGCCAAGTGAAAATTACCCCCTTATATACCATGTGTTAATACCATATTCTCCCAATTCCGGTTCGTCATCTACCTATCTCTGCCCTCATTAACACCTTTAATGCGCATGCGCCATCACTCAGTTCAGTGGTCGCACCAGTCTTTGGGGGTCGTCACTGATGAAGGCCTCTCCTCTTCCTCGATGTCCTTTAATTCACCTTTGGGTTACACATGCGCACCAAGCCAATACATCGTAAGCCAAAGCTAACGTATTACTACATCTGAGCATCAAAGCAATAAATCCCTTATAGCTGGCATTTTCCTGGGACCCAACCAGGCTCTACCTCTTTTTTGTTCATTTTTAGCAACGTATCTCTAACTTCTTTCCTTCTGTCCTTGAGAACATCTGCCAGAGGGGGTGCAGCCCCTCCTTTCCCTCTCTTCTTTTGGTATTACAACTTTTAACTATTTTTATTATTCCCAAATAGTAATTCTTATATGGTAGGCCCTGTCCTTGTGAACATCTGGGGGGGGGGGGGGGGGGGTGGAGTCCCTCCTCTCCCTCTCTTTTCTTAACATTATGACTTTTAACCATTTTATCTATTCCCAAATATTAATTACGGTACCAATATTGATTACTCTTTCAATTTTATCAGCACGAATCATACCTATTTATCACAATGTCATGATGGCAAAGGATCTCCAAGCGGTGCTATAAGTGACATGGAAGCACACGAAGTTTCAACAGTGTTTCCAGGGAAAGCCTATGGTACAAGAAAGACTCCTCTCCTCTTAATGAACTGAAGAGTGAGTATTCTAAAAGGTGGTGCCAGACCGAGAGTTGGTGATTTGGAGGAATGTATTGTATTGGAAATTTGGTGGAGAGGAAGAGGAGATGTATTTGTGAAGTTTTCATTTTCCTTGTTTGTTTTTTTTTTCCTTTCCTATGTAGTTTAGTTAATAAAGTTTTCCTTCTTTCTAAGTAAGAGCCTGCTTTGCTTATTCCTGGTCACATCTCACAGCAGACACCAAAGAGAAGGTATTTTCATGGAGGCACTGGCATTGTGCCAGTGTCAAACCATGACACCCTTTTCTGCTTCTTCCCCTCTTTCCAGACTGATTCTTCTTCCACATGGGCTGGGAATGCCCTGGGATCCAGTCAGGGTCCCTGTCCCAGCTGTGTCTCTGCCCCTTTCTGGTGCTTCCCCAGCCCCTCGCTGCTAGGGCAGAATGAGGAACAGGAAAGGCCTCGGCTCTGGGCAGGAACAAAAACCTCCTGGAACTTTCCCTCTGTTTCCAGGCCAGATCCAAGCCCTGCCCCAGAGAAGCCCCTGGGAAGGAGGTTCAGTGTCCCCAGCCCAAAGCAGTGCCCAGTGCCCATCCCCAGCCCCAGGCACTGTCGTCCCCAGAGCGTCTCCTCTAGGACAGGGATGGCCCAGCGAGCACCAGGCCGATGGCGATTGCAGCTCGGGGGAAAACAGGCAGGAGGGGATCTATGCTGGGAGTTCCAGTGGTGCTTTATGGGCCAACACACCCAAGGGCTCCAGGCACCAAGAACCAAAACAAACAAAGCAGGGTCCAGGGTTTTATATGGTGTGATAAATAGATATGATTCATGCTGATAAAATTGAAAGAGTAATCAATATTGGTACCGTAAATAATATTTGGGAATAGATAAAATGGTTAAAAGTTATAATGTTAAAAAGAAGAGAGGGAGAGGAGGGGCTGCATCCCCTCCAGCAGATGTTCTCAAGGACAGAAGGAAAGAAGTTGGAGATACGTTGCTAAAATGAACAAAAAAGAAGGTAGAGCCTGGTTGGGTCCCAGGAAAATGCCAGCTATAAGGGATTTATTGCTTTGATGCTCAGATGTAGTAATATGTTAGTTTTTTTGGCTTACGATGTATTGGCTTGGTATTGCATGATGTAACCCAAAGGTGAATTAAAGGACATTAAAAGAGGAAGAGGAGAGGCCTTCATCAGTGACGACCCCCAAAGACTGGTGCGACCACCGAACTGAGTGATGGCGCATGCGCAGTAAAGGTGTTAATGAGGGCGGAGATAGATAGATGACAAACCGGAATTGGGAGAATATGGTATTAGCACATGGTATATAAGGGGGGAATCTTCACTTGGCAAGTTTGTACGCGAGGTGGCAAGGGTCCAGGAGCCCTGCACTCCGTGCCCCGCGGTTATCTTTTGCTTATGCACTATTATTAGAACCAAATTATCCCTTATTTATATATTTTCTAAATTCTTCAGTTAAAATTGCTGCTATTTCAAATATTGTTTGGTTTTTTTTTTTTTTATGAGGGGATAATTGGGCAAACATAACAATTTTGGTGCCGAAACCCGGGACTCTCTCAACTCCGGGGAGGTGGATAGCTTCTGGGAAGGAGCTCCCCACCAGACTTTTAAGTGGTCCCAAGGCTAGACCACTCTCCCTTGGGAAAAGAGAGTCTTTATTACAATAACGCATAAGCAAATTAGGTATTGAAAGCGCGCAGAAGACACTCCCATCAGTGCTGGCTTATAGGAAGGAGAGAGTACCCATATAAAACTGCTTTGTGCACAAAGACTCTCGTGAGAAAAGGAAGCTGTGAGTACCACGGGGTTTTGGGTCTGGGGGGCAGCTGTATGCACGTGTGAGTGTGTGTGGAGTGTCTGAGACGGGGGCTGGGCAGTCCCGGACCTCCGACGTGAGTGGGACCATCCAGTACCGCGTTTTCGCGTCCTCCGAGAGTAGGCCAGCCGGGAAAGGAGGGAAGTGAAAAAAAAGTGAGTGAGTGGGGACCCTGGGAGGTTTAACCCAGGGGGGAGGAGAGGGTCCCTGGTCCAGGCACCTGTAGGAAGGTCCTTGGGCAGGAGAGAGTAGGGAGGCTGAGGAGAGTGATTGAATAAGTTCAATTTCCTTGGAGGGGTTGGTAGCAGGCATTTTAGTATGTGATTAGATGGTGAGAAGACGGAGCTGATATATTGAGAAAGTGGCAGAAGTAGGAGTGGAACAAATAGATTGCAGAGGGAAAATAGGAGTGGGACAAATAGATAGAAAAGGCAGGGTGACAGAGTAGTAAGTGAGAAAGTTGAACCACGAGGTGAGTGGGGAAAACTAAGATTCTTCTGGTACCAGGGATCTCTTAGTTTGTTGCCGCCAGAAATGGGTCAGGGAAAAAATAAGTCCCTTGACCCAGGGGCTGCGGATTGTGTGAAGAATCCGCAGGAAGTTAGAGTATCTGGGAACCATGAGGGGGGTTCTCAGGAAGGGAGCATTCCTCAGGACAGCCCACTGGGGTTGATGATACGGTATTGGGATGAATGGGAATCCCGAAGAGGAAAAAGTAAACAGAAAATGATTAAGTATTGCATGTTTGAATGGACAAAAGAAATGATCTGAAAAGATAATTTATATTGGCCCAAATTTAGATCATTTGCGGATTGGATTTGCCAGGCTCTAAATATATATGTGAATTCAAAAAACCCTGTTAATCAGGAGGAGAGTGAGTATGCTGCCTTATGGAGTCCTGAGAGGAGAAGTAAGTCTGTTGTTCAGAGGCAGGACAGGAGACATAATATAGGAAAAGCTTTGAGTGAGCACCAGAAAAAAGATGAGTCCCCGGCAGAATGGTTAGAAAGATCAAAAAGAGACTTGCAATTATATTCAGGTATAGATACTGATACTGCAGCAGGGCAGGTTCTGTTAAAAACTCAGTTTGTGGCCAAATCTTGGGCTGACATCAGGAAGAAGCTGGAAAAATTAGAAGATTGGCAGGACAGGGGACTGCAAGAGTTACTAAGAGAAGCACAAAGGTTGTATGTTAGGAGAGATGAAGAAAAACAAAGAGCAGAAGCCAGAATTTTGGTGGCGGCAGTTAAAGAAATGCAGGCAGCTTTGAATACAGAGAAACCCCCAGGGAAAAATAAACAGCAGATATCGGGGTCTAATTTTAAGAACACAGGACCCGTGTGTTTTTCTTGCCACAAAAAAGGACATCTGAAAAATTCTTGCCCTACCTTGAAGGGTGCAGGACCCACCTGTTTTTACTGCCATAAAAAGGGGCACCTGCAAAAGAATTGCAGGAGGAAACAGCAAGATGAGAAAAATTTTCAGGAAGATTAGGGGGGTCAGGGGCTCTATTTAATGGGGGGGACCGAAATACAATCTGAAGAGCCCTTGATAAAGCGAAAAATAGGTCCCCTAAGTGAAGAAGTTTTGTTTTTAGTAGATACAGGAGCTTCACGATCCACTGTTAGGAAATTACCCCAGGGATGTAAGATAGGTCGTGAGCGAGTTCCAGTAATTGGAGTTAAGGGGGAGGCTTTCCCCATCCCTGTAATAAAAGAAGTACAAATTGAAACAGAGGACAAATTTGGAGTAAGTGATTTATTGTTGATACCAGAGGCCGAGAATAATTTATTAGGTAGAGATTTAATAATAACTTTGAATTTACAGATAAAACCCTGTGAAGGGAAACTTAAAATTTATTCTTTAACTGAGGAAGATAACTTGAAAATTAATGATATGGTTTGGCATTCGGGTGAAGTGGGGAAGCTTAATATTCCACCCATTAAAATTGAAATACAAAACCCAGAAATACCAATCCGAGTAAAGCAATATTCAATATCACTAGAGGGGCGGAGGGGATTAAAACCGGTGATCGAAAGTTTAATACGGCAAGGAATACTGGAGCCCTGCATGTCACCCCATAACACTCCCATCTTACCCGTAAAGAAACCTGATGGGAGTTACAGGCTGGTTCAAGATCTGAGGGCAATAAATCAAAGGACCATTACACATTTCCCAATAATAGCTAATCCATATACCTTGTTGAGTCAATTGCCTCCTAACTACACTTGGTATAGTGTAGTGGATCTAAAAGATGCCTTTTGGACTTGTCCTTTGGATGAGAACAGCAGAGATTATTTTGCTTTTGAGTGGGAAGATCCAGACACAGGTAGAAGAGAACAACTCAGATGGACGGTATTACCGCAGAGGGATTTTCTGACTCGCCTAATCTTTTTGGGAAAGCATTATTAAAAATCTTTTGAAAACTTTTGTTGTTGCCTGAAGGAATCAAATTGTTGCAGTATGTGGACGATTTGTTATTGGCAGGGGAGACTCAAGAAGAAACCAGGAGGAGTACTATTGATTTGTTGAATTTTTGGGAGAGAATGGGTTAAAAATATCTAGATCCAAATTACAGTTTGTGGAGTCAGAAGTCAGGTACTTAGGTCATTGGATCAGTAAGGAAAGAAAAAGCTGGACCCTGAGAGAGTTTCAGGAATATTAAACATGGGACCCCAAAATCAAAAAAAGAAATAAGACAGTTTTTAGGTCTTTTGGGCTATTGTAGACAGTGGATTGAAGGATTTAGTGAAAAAGTGAAATTTTTGTATGAAAAATTGTCTGCCAATCATTTTAAGTAGACTAGGGAGGATGAGAAGAAATTTGAAAGAGTTAAAGAAGCTTTATTACAAGCTCCAGTACTGAGTCTTCCGGATTTGGGAAAACCCTTTCAGTTATTTGTAAATACAACTAATCAGACAGCCTATGGGGTGCTGACTCAAGACTGGGCAGGAAGCCGGAAACCAGTGGGGTATTATTCAAAACTATTAGATCCAGTTAGTAAAGGCTGGCCAACATGTTTACAGGCTTTAGTAGTGACTGCATTGCTAGTGGAAGAGGCCCGGAAAGTAACCTTTGGGGGCCTTTTGAAGTATACACCCCCACAACATTAGGGGAATTTTGGCACAAAAAGCTGAAAAATGGTTAACAGATAGCCGAATACTAAAATATGAGGCTATCCTGATTACCTCCCTGAGTTAGAATTGAAAGTGACACAAGTGCAGAGCCCTGCTCAATTTCTTTATGGGGACCCAGGGGAACAACTAGTACACGATTGCATAGAAGTTATAGAATTACAAACAAAAGTACGCCCAGATTTGGGAGATCAAGAATTACAAAGGGGAGAAAAGTTATTTATAGATGGGTCATCCCGGGTAGTAAGTGGGAAAAGAAAATCAGGTTATGCTATAATCAGTGGGGAACAGCTTGAACAGCTTAAAGTAAAAGAGTCTGGTCCCCTTAGTCCATCCTGGTCGGCACAAGCTTGTGAACTTTATGCACTACTCCGTGCATTACTGATACTAAAAGGGCAAGAAGGGACCATTTATACAGACTCTAAATATGCTTTTAGTGTAGTACATACTTTTGGAAAAATTTGGAAGGAAAGGGGACTTATAAACACTCAAGGAAAAGGGTTAATACATGAAGGGTTGATAATTCAGATACTTGAAGCCTTAAAGGACCCAAAAGAAATAGCAGTGGTTCATGTGAAGAGACACCAGAGAGAGAGAGATATTAAAGTCAGAAGAAATAATTTAGCTGATGAAGAAGCGAGAAGGGCTGCTTTAAAGAAAAAAGATTCTGAAATCATGACCTTGCAAGAAACAAAAATTCAGCAGGAGACACTCCCCCTCTCGTTAGCAGAACTGACAGCTATAAAGAAGTTAAGAACAGCATTTAAAGGAAGGAAAGTGGGGGTCCTTCCTGATGGCAGGGTTATGATGCCAAAGCCAGCGGCACGTCAAATTTTAGATAACTTGCACAGAAGGACACATTGAAGAACAAGAGCCCTTTGTGATCACTTTTTAAAATTTTATAGGTGTATAGGAATATTTGAAATTGGGAAACAAATTACCCAGGGGTGTCTTACCTGTCAAAAAGTAAATAAGATAGTGTTGAAGAGCCCTCCCTCTGGAGGACGAAAAACAGCCTACAGGCCATTTGAAAAGATCCAGGTTGATTTCACAGAATTGCCTAAAGTAGGCAGGTAGAAATATTTGTTAGTTATAATAAATCAGTTGACTCAGTGGGTTGAGACATTTCCAGCAGTTCGGACTACAGCTCAAACAGTAGCTAAAATATTATTAGAACATATAATTCCAAAATTTGGATTAGTGAAGGTTATTGATTCAGACCAGAGTACACATTTCACTTCTAAAATAATTAAAGATCTAACTCATGCCTTGGGAATTGTGGGAATATCACACTCCATGGCATCCTGAGAGTTCGGGATGGGTTGAAAGAATGAATCAAACCATTAAGCAACAATTAACAAAATTGATGATAGAAACAAAACTGCCCTGGACCAAGTGTCTCCCTTTGGCTTTATTAAACATTAGAACTAAACCCCATTCTGAGACTGGAATTTCACCATATGAAATGTTATATAGAATGCCCTATCCTCAGGGTATGAAAATAGACCCCTTGGTAATTGGGAATAGAACCATCCAGGGATACATAAAAACTATTGCAAACAATCTAAAGGAATTAAGGGAAAAAGGAGTTTTAGCTCAAACAACTCCCTGGATTTTCCAATCCATACTATTCAACCAGGACACCATGTATTAATCAAATGCTAGAAGGAGAAAGCCTGGAACCACGGTGGGAGGGACCCTTTTTAGTTCTGCTGACCACCGAAACAGCAGTTCAAACAGCAGAGAGGGGTTGGACACATGTGTCACGAGTAAAGGAGCCAATACCTGATTAGAAAATTATCTCAACACCAGGAGATTTAAAAGTGAAATTAAAAAGGGCTTGAAATTAGGTAGGACTTTCCTTTATAGGAGATTAGAATAAGAATGTAACAGAAGTCATGTAAAGTATAGTGGAATTTAAGTTGATTTTATTAACCCTGATTTATTAAGAATGAATTAGGCATCCTGGAAAGACTGTCGACTGCGATTCCCTTGAGCTCAGAGGCAGAAGAACGCTGGTGAAAAAGAAAAAAAGACTTTCTAGATCAATGGGAACAGCCTAAAAGGATCGAAGATCTCCTCCGGGGTCACCCACCAGCAACATTATTAGAATTAGTTACAGAACTGCAATCCCAGCAACTGAGACTGAGAACACCTGTGGTTGAAGGGTCCAGAGACAAGTAAAACATTGGGAGTGTGGTAAACATGGCCTAAGGTGTCATCCCTAGATATGCATTGTTTGCACATTTTGTTTTAACTCATGGTGGAGAGTAATTAAGAAAGAGGAGAAAGAGAGACAATTGATTTGCTTGTTTGGCTATGGTTATGTATTTAGCCAGCTAACTATAAAACGTATTGCTAGTGATTTTTTTGGGATACCTCTGAAATTGGCAGACGGGACCCTTCCAGCAACAGTGAGATTAATAAAAAACCTAGATCAATTAGTTCTTGCTTTGTTAACTGTAGAGCAAATAAAAAGAACGAGCAGTTCATAATCTTATAGACCAGTGTCTTTGTGTATAGTGAGTTGTTAAAGAGGTTGGCAATAAATTAACTGAAGTTGGTATTTGTATATTATTACATACACAGGTTGTAATAATCTAATAAATTCCTGTTTTTATCCTAAATTGAGATTTGTATAGTTCTGTATTGTCAGTGTGGGTGTAGCACTTTGTAATAAATGACATTTTTCAACTGAAATTGATTAAAGTGTATTTGTGGATCAGCAGTGTGGCTGTAGCAATCTGCAAGAAATGCCATTTGTCAGCTGTGATGGGTGTTCTGTGATTTGTGCTACCCAAAGCCGTGAGCAGATGTAAATGCTGGAGGATTTTGGCCATGCAAATCTCTGGCCATGCCCAGCACATGCCCCACCTGCACTCAGGCTGGGCAAGGGAAGCGCAGATTTGGGCTGGCAGCAGAGCCCCACGTTGGCTCAGAACTCGCTGCAGAGGCCCCTGAGAAAACTCTGGGGCTCCACTGAGAGTAGAACTCAAGCAGGAGCAACCCTGGCAGGAGAAATCATTCACAATGAAAAAAAAGAGAAAATGTGGCAAAAGCAGATGTGGGGATTCTCTGTGAGGCTGATAAAATGCTCTGAATCACCCCTGCCTAGGCACATCTTCTGCAAAAAGGTTTTGTTAAAAAACTGAACACCTCCCTGAAATACAGATTGCACTTTCCCCTTCACTTACCTTGCTGTGTGAGTGGAGACACTCTCTCCTCATCACTGAGAATTTTTGCCCTTCAGCACCTCACATTTAATCAAAGATGATGTGCTACCACTTGGCACCATCAATGAAAACAGCCCTGCCCTCGTGGCAGTGTTTGCAAAGTCTTCCCTCCTCCTGTCCCCACATCTGACAGACGGAACCATCCCCTTCTGTCCAAACTGTGCCTGAGCTGAGTGAGGGCTCCAGGAGCTCAGGAGGGTGCAAGGGCACTTGCATGCGTGGAAGGTTTTGCAAAGCTTCCTAAGCACCAGTAAACTCTGGGCTTGCCAGTCTTCCCCTGCAATATTGTCCTACTCAGGAATGATCTTGAGGACACTGTGCCTCCAGCTCACTCAAGTAAAGTTTGCTTTCTTCAAGGCTTGAATAGAGGAAAATGAAAATTGTGACTTCAAGAGTGAAATTTGGGGGTTGGTGTGGCTGGGTTTGCTCCACTATTTGCTGTGGAAAGTAGGGTAAAAGCTTGAAATTCCCAGCAGAAGCTGACTACCAGCCCACACAGACCTGAATGAGGCCCAGGTGGGCTTGCTGCACGCTGGTCCAAGGGAAAAGCTGGAACAAAGTCCCTTTTTATTGCAGATGGAGTCTGTACTGGTGTCTCAGGGCTGTCTGTGGTAAGACACGGCAATCCAGCCAGAAACTGTGGATATGAGAGTTCCAACAGCAACCTGCTTCTCCAGGGTGAGGGACAAGGCCAGCCCAAAAAGCCTGGAAGGTGCTCTGGGCACTGGAGAAGGCCAGGCTGTCCTTGTGCAGGGATGGCCTTCAAAGGGGACCTCACACCTTGTGCTGCTGACCAAAGGGCAGCTGGTGGCCTTCCACAAAATGCTTCTTTTGTCCAGCTCTTGGAAAAGTTCCAGCCAGCAACAATTCCTGCTGCTCACACCAGCCCTTTCCAAGCAGGAGGAATTTCAGCAGCAGCCTGACAGCTTAGTGGCAGGAGAATAAAATACTCAGCTGAGCGTTATCAGCTCTCTGTCAGAAGCCACATCCTCAGCCCCTCATCTCCTCCAGTTGTCTCAGACGTGGAGGAAGCAGCAGGAAATCTCTGATCCTGGAAGGGAAAGCAGAAGGAGGAGAGGCAGTGGCTGGTCCCTGGGGCCTTGGGAGCAGTGAGAGCCATCCAAAACAGGATCTCTGCTGGGCTGTGGAGATAAGAGTGACCAACCAGCAATGCTCTGTGTGAGACTGGAGCCATCTGTGAAGGTGAGCATGGAAATCTGACCTTGCAAAACAGAGGAAAAGGTGTCCTTGGGTATTTGCCAAACTTGGAGGGGCTCTGAGCCACCTGGTCTAGTGGAAGGTGTCCCTGCCCATGGCAGGGGGGTTGGATCTAGAGGGTCTTTAAGGCCCCTTCCAACTCAAGCCCCTCTGTGAGTCCAGGAAGATAGACTGGTGTTTACTACTGAGTCTTTGAGCTTTTAAGCCAAATAAAAGTTATAAATTCTTAGAACTATGTATTTATAAAACAAAAGTATAAAGGAGAGATTTTGGAGTGTGTGTGTGTGTGTGTGACACACCTTGAACAAACCACATTATAATAACAGACTCTCCAAACATCCATTCTTTTTTATTACCATTATCCATTGGGAAATGCCATGTAAAACTTATTTTTTTATTCAGACATACCTCACCTACTAAAAACAATTAGAATTGCTTACCGGGCCTCAGTTGCAAATGCAAAACATTCAAAACTCAAGCTAATTGGTTACATTAGAAAACACACTGCTTTTCTCAAGAGGTTGATTGTGAGCTATGTTGTGAGCTATTCATGAAAATATCCTGGGGCTGTTTGCATCAAACACTGGGATTTTGTTAGCAGTGAAAGAGGGAAAGTGCACCATGTGTGGGAAAGTAAATCCCTCACGAAATATGTGCTTGGAGGCTACTTAGGTCAAAAGAATTTATTTTTAATTCCATGGGCTGAAGAACTGCCCATCGTCTTCTTTTTCAGAAGAAGAGGGTTGAGTCTTTGGGCCCTTTCAGAGCCTTGAATGACTAAAGCTGAAGGGATTTCCCCCAAAAGCAAGGAGTGTTTTGAGGAGCGGGGCCATACCTGTCTGCAGAACTGACCATGGGCCAAGGGAAGGTGCTGCTGCCCAGAGCCAGCCTGAGGTGTCCCTGAGGATTTGTCCCATCCTCTGCCTCCCCTGGCAGTGCTGCCACAGAGCCCAGCAGGAGGGATTCCAGGGATTTGTCAGCACAGGGAGGCAGAGCGTGAGCTCCTACTGATATTTCCATCCAGGGCTGGCACTTTCAGGCCAGCAATGACAAATTCTGCAGCTCTGGCTGCACAGTTGCTGTTGGCAGTGCTGTGGCAGCCTCTGCCACCAAGCAAGAGCATCTGCAGGGGCAGGATGGTGCAGAGATGCCTCTCAGAGAACGGAGAGAACACCTTCAAACAGCATCTGGCAGAGTTAATGAAGGGCTGGTAAATCCCTTTGAAAGGGACAGATCATAAAAACCTCTCTCTGTGAAAATAAGAGACAATAGGAGTGAAGAGGGAGTGGGAAAGGAAAAAAAAAAGAGGAAAAGGAAAGAGAATGGGAGAGAGGGAGAGGATAGAGTTCTTGGAAATTCTGATTTTATCTAAAGGACATTTTCTGACAACATAGATGTTTGCTACAATAAATAGTGTTTTCCCATATGCTTTGGCTTTCTAGCTCTTGATATTAACTGAGCCCAGTGAGTTTTAAAAGAGAGAGGAAAAAAATTAGTAAAAAGTTTTCCTTCAAGACCAAATATCTGCCAGAGACTGAGTGCTATGGTTAATGGCTTTTGAACATTCACAGGAATGATCGAAGCATTAAAGTAATTAAACAGGGCTCTCAGAATCCAGCATAAGTTGTACTGGTGAGGAGATTAAATAGAGATTCTCATTGCACGGTGTGTTTTATAGTCTTGAAAACAGAGGCTTAGTAACAGTATTTCATGCACACACAATAACATAAAGAATGACAGCTCATGCCTTTTTGTCCTGGTAAGTATTTGCTGCAGCAGCCACCTTTCTTCCAAGTCATGATGTGTTCAAAGCCATTTTCCCCGTTTTCTGTTGAGAACTGTTTCGTATCAAAAAAAAGGATTAGTACCATATGTAGTCTTTTCTTCTTGTCAAGGAAAAAGCTCAAATCTCCAGGCAAATATAAAAGGCTACAAGATTTTACAAGTATGTAAATTGCAGTGTTAATGAACCTGACTTGAATTCAGTTTTGACTTCTGAAGAATTAAAAATCCAAATGGGAATGACACAGCCTCACCTTTCCTTAGTGATATGTGAAAGGCCAGAACAAGAAGAGGGAATCTGGTGCCTGCTGAAATCAACATGTCCTGAGAAATTATTGAGTTATTATTGAAAGAACAGTTTAAATTACAGGAGGGTCTCTTGCCTTGGTGAGCCCTCAGCCCTCTGGGATACACCTCACCTCAGTGCAGACTTCAGGTGCTTTGCTGTTTTCTTTTTCTTCCTCCAAAACACCAAGAGATCAAAATTCTTGGTAAAAACAGGACTTCTACTTTCAGTCAAAGCCAAAGAGAAGCTCTGCAGGGCTTCTTCCTAGATACAGATAAAATACTCTGGTGATCTTATCCCACCCTGTTCTCAAACTTTTGGCACCAGCTTCTACTCTGGAACACCATGACTTCCTTGTACTCTGAAAGAGGGAACAAATCAAACCTCAAGAGCTGGTCCTACCTTTAAAACCAGCGTTCCTCCCACCAGAAACTTCTTTTCCTGTTGTGATAGATGAGTCATGTGATGATTGATTCTCACAATTAATAGACAAATATCATGTATGTAAGTTAAGAAAAGTTTATAGATTTATAGTTACACTGCACCCCATCCCGCGGTTATCAAGGGAGAGCTGGGGTTGGGACATCTGGGAGGGCTGGCTTGTCACTGTGGTGACACCTGACCCCCAATCAGGATTTGAGGAAGAGATCTCCACCACTGGACAGTGAGGAAGGGGTTGATGGACAGAACTTTGGGAGGGGTTAAAGGGTTAAAAAGGGAAAGCCTCCAGTGTGAGGGGGCTGAGCACATGGCAAGGAAAATCTTTTGCTCCTGGTGCTGTAACCTTTTTTCTTCATTCAATCTTCTGTTGTATTTTTGATAAGGTTTAATAAACCTTCCTAAACTATGAAAAGTGAGTGGCTATTTCTCACACTGTGCTCTGCAACCCTCACTCTTTATTACAATAAAATGCTTCTTTTTATTAGGTTTACATCAGTTCCATATGCTTTTATGAGCTTTTATGCCTTTTTTATCTATATATGTTTAATACCACTATCTGTTTATTGCAACATTCCAGGAATCCCTTTTGACTCTTCCTGCAGAAGGTCAGGTCACTCTGGGTTTTACACCAATAAAATCCAGGTTGTTCAGATCCTAGGTGTGATGGGCAGGCACCATTTCCCTGCTGACACAGGGAATCAAGACAAACCCCTCTGTTGTCACTGAAAACAAAAGAAAGGAGGAAGTTTCTGCCCATTGGAAAGTCCCCGTTTGCCCTGAAGGACTCTGCCTCTTCTTTCTCAGCAGCAGCTCAGCAGCCGGACACCAAGAAGGACAAGAGAGGGAGGGGTGGTTGATTTGTGTGACAATTTAACAGCACTTGCAAACAAGAGCTGAGTCTGTCAGTAACATCTCTGCAGAGGCAAGTCCTTGCTGAGGATGCAGAGCTGTGTCACTTGTGTTTAGTTTGCATCGAGTTAATGGCACGGTGGGTTTTCATGCTGCAGGTGTGGCCCCTGTGGCAGCAGCCTGTTCATCCTTCAGGGGGTTTGCACCCACAGGGACAGTGCTGCTCTTGCCAGCACACCACAGTTTGTCCTCATGCCAAAAAGTCCAGGCAGAACTTACTTCTTAAAGGAACATTTTCCTTTTGCTCTCAAACCAAAGATTTAGATGTAATGGTTTAATAGAAACAAATCTTTTTCCCTGTTGTCTGTTGGGACAGGAGGAAAATCCTATCACATCCAGATAGCAAGGCACTGATTTCACTTCCACTCTGGAAATGACTTGCAGGAGCAAGTAAATAAAATTCTCTGCTAGAACAGTGAAGTCCTGCCCCTCTAAATCAGTGTGGTGCCTGAAGGGTTTTGTAGCAGGTTTGCACCTAAGTTGATGCTCAAGAAGTTTATAGGGTCCAACACAGACCTAAGGTTTGCACAGCAGAGTTTAGGCTGACAGCTAAGGGAGCATAAATTAAATGGTCTTTCCAACCCAGAAGGCTGATGAGAATTGTTGGTATTTGTGCTCTCCTTCCTTGTTTAAAGGATAGCAACATATTTGATGAGATTTTGGCATTGCAGCTAAAAATCATGGCCAGATTAAGTCACCTAAGTGGTTGTTGTGCATTTCTAATTGTGGAGGTCAATATCAATGTAGCTGCTTCTGGTAATACAAAAAGCTCTTTCAAGACACTTCTTAAGAGAAATGTCTTTTTCCTTTTCACTCTTAACTGCAAAGCCCCTCCAGGATGTACAGCAAACAGGTTATCTAGATTGTCTTTTCAAAATAACAGAAAGCTTCCCCTTAAATCAGCCTGAATTGCACAATTCTCATCTGTAGGAAGGAATTTCATTTAGTCTCTGCTGTAAAGAAGTGATTTCTATGCAACAGGGTTGATAAAGGCAGACCCAAATTAACAAGAGTGGTATTTGTTAGAGCTGCCATTACTCATCACACACTTTAAACAACCCATACCACTGAGCCCAAAGCTAATATGGCTCCGTGTTAAATATTTCTGATGGATTACACATCCTTGTGTGAAGATGGAATTAGGATTTAAAGCCAGTATTTCTGCATATACAAGCATTGTGCAAGAACATTGCATCTTCAAAATGGAAACCAAATATCACCTGTACAGGGTAATTGCTGCAATAACATGAATACACTTCTCCCATCAGGATCACAGGCAGCTTAACCAATTCTGTGCTTGCAGATAATCTGTTCTGGCATCTTTTGGGGCCCTGAACCAGAAAAAAAGTCACACTGAAATACTGTGGGACCATGAAAATTTCTCCAGATCCAAACCAGTCTCCAGGTGACACAAATGACTGCAGCAACCTTAATAACTTTTTAGGGGGGCTCAGGTTTGCTGTGTTTTCTTTGTCATTGTGGTTTTGTAATTCAGACTCACAGAGGGGCTTGAGTTGGAAGGGGCCTTAAAGACCCTCTAGATCCAACCCCCTGCCATGGGCAGGGACACCTTCCACTAGACCAGGTGGCTCAGAGCCCCTCCAAGTTTGGCAAATACCCAAGGACACCTTTTCCTCTGTTTTGCAAGGTCAGATTTCCATGCTCACCTTCACAGATGGCTCCAGTCTCACACAGAGCATTGCTGGTTGGTCACTCTTATCTGCACAGCCCAGCAGAGATCCTGTTTTGGATGGCTCTCACTGCTCCCAAGGCCCCAGGGACCGGCCACTGCCTCTCCTCCTTCTGCTTTCCCTTCCAGGATCAGAGATTTCCTGCTGCTTCCTCCACGTCTGAGACAACTGGAGGAGATGAGGGGCTGAGGATGTGGCTTCTGACAGAGAGTTGATAACGCTCAGCTGAGTATTTTATTCTCCTGCCACTAAGCTGTCAGGCTGCTGCTGAAATTCCTCCTGCTTGGAAAGGGCTGGTGTGAGCAGCAGGAATTGTTGCTGGCTGGAACTTTTCCAAGAGCTGGACAAAAGAAGCATTTTGTGGAAGGCCACCAGCTGCCCTTGGTCAGCAGCACAAGGTGTGAGGTCCCCTTTGAAGGCCATCCCTGCACAAGGACAGCCTGGCCTTCTCCAGTGCCCAGAGCACCTTCCAGGCTTTCAGGCTGGCCTCGTCCCTCACCCTGGAGAAGCAGGTTGCTGTTGGAACTCTCATATCCACAGTTTCT
>JALJVW010001881.1:0-37119 GCA_024865655.1 Emberiza elegans
CTGTTTTGTTAATGCATGAGATAAGTATGTTTCCTTTTTTATATATTCTAAAGCTCTAGTTTCAAAGACCCTTACTACAAGCAATATTTTAAACTTATACTTCAAAAGGTTATTATTGCAAAACGCTTGAAGACTTAGCTACAAGCAGAAAGTTCCTGTCAAAAAGCAACATCCTTAAAGCTTTAATTCAAATGCTCCTAAATCAACTTAAGACTTATAAAAGTTAATGTGAACAAAAGACAGGTTCAAAGGCCTTCTTCCATGCTTTACCTTTCTCAGTAATTAGTAGAATTCGTCTTTATAACTGTCCCATGGTCAGTTTCCACACATATTACAATCACAAATACACACAATGCCTGTATGTACCTGACATGAAACACAGCTTTGTATTTCACATAACCAATACATGTGCCAATCTTTTGTGTTGTCCCAGACTAATTTTCATCTTGAAGTCCCTGCTGCATTCCTCACATATCCATTCCCTGGCTGGAGCCATTTCTGCTGTTCCCCTGCATTTAGGAAAGTGACAAATAATACCATGATAACTACTCTTCTCTCTCCCACATTGAGCACACTGAAAACAAGCCCTCCTTTTCCCGTGGGTTACCCTCAGATGTTCAATCAAGCCCAACACACAGTTCACCCGGGTACCACAGCCAGGACAAGGTGGATTTTTTATCAGGAACAGTCACAGTAAGGATGTCTTCCAGTGTCTGTTCCCCGCGGTTCTCTGTCTGAGCTGGGGATGTCGCCGGCTTGGTGTCGTTCTCCGGCTCAACAGGCGATGTTTCTGCTGTGCCCTCAGTCTCACAATTGCTGTTTCTCTTCCTGTCATCAAGCACAAACCATTCACAGTTCCTCGGAAGGCAGGTCTTCAGTCCCACACTTGGCTGTGGTGCAAGCTGTTCATGGACCTCAGGCAGCCTGCTCAAACCCTCCCAGCTTGGGGGAAAATGAACACATTCAAAGTTCTAATAAGCAAGTCTGATCTCTAAAACCTTAAGTTTACCAGTGTCCAAGTTTAGGGCAAATTTGGGAGAGAATCCCCCAAAGAAGCTCCGGTAGTACAGCAGATCTAATCAGCCCCTCCCCCCAACTGGTCTGGGAGAAAATATCAACTTGGAGAAAGGTGGAAAAAAACTGTTTATTAAACAGTAAAATCTACACAGTATCAACAGTAAGATCCCTTGCTACTCCAAAAGAGATGACAAACTGAGAAAGTCCCTTCCCCGGGGTGCAGCTCAGCTCACTCAGTCTCTGATCAGTCCCTCTGGTGCTGGGAATGTCGCAGGCCAGGCCCGGCCCGGTGGGCCACAGGTGCAGCTGCCGGTGCTCCCCTGGGTGTTCAGTCCAGAGCAGGTTTTTAAGAGGTCTAAAGGAGAAGGGAAAAAGAGAAATAAAGGTCCAGGGAACTTCTTTGCCCTAGCTAGCTAACTAAAAGCAAAGGAGAGCTCTGTCCCGTTGCCGGTGCAGCCACAGACAACACAGCCCACAGCAGGAATGTGTAAGAGTGAGTACAGTTCTGAAAAAAACTGCCGCTTCTTCTCTCCCCCCCTTCACTCTCTGGAACACCCTTAAAGGTGCAAACTTATTATTCAGCATGAACAGAACAAGATGATTGGGGATAAAAGCATCATATAGTCAACCCAGGACATTCCACCCCTTATCCCCATATCGTCTGCTTACTACTAAAACTAATATAAATTCTAACTCTACAAACACATACATTATACATCCAATATACAGCTATACACAGACAATGGTAATAACATTCAGCAAACAGTGATATTTACACATAGGTTTCACCTAACAATCAAATCTCCCTGAGGTACACATCGTGTTCTTCCATCTTTTTGCATTATCCACCATGTGCAACCTGGTCCCTGAGCAAAAACAACCCCACGAATGGGTTTGTCTGTATTCGAGGCAGGATTAATCCAAACTGTCTTTCCTAACAAACCTCTGACATGTACCACTGGGACTTTGTCTCCATCTACTCTATGCAAAGGCTCAGATTGGGCAGGGCCCACTCGGTTAGTAGAGCCTTGGGTGTTAACTAACCGGGTGGCTCTTGCCAGATGCTGCTCCCAGTTCTTGAAAGATCCCCCACCTAATGCTTTCAATGTGGTTTTTAACAGTCCATTGTACCTCTCCACTTTGCCTGCAGCTGGTGCATGGTAGGGGATATGGTACACCCACTCAATGCCATGTTCCCTAGCCCAGGTGTTGATAAGGCTGTTCTTGAAATGAGTCCCATTGTCTGACTCTATCCTCTCAGGGGTACCATGTCTCCACAGGACTTGCTTTTCAAGGCCCAGGATGGTGTTCCGGGCCATAGCATGAGACACAGGGTAGGTTTCCAACCATCCAGTCGTGGCTTCCACCATGGTCAGCACGTAGCGCTTGCCCTGGCGTGTCTGGGGCAGTGTGATGTAGTCAATCTGCCAGGCCTCTCCATACTTGTACTTGGACTACTGCTCACCGTACCAGAGTGGCTTCACTCGCTTGGCCTGCTTGATGGCAGCACACGTCTCACAGTCATGGATGACTTGAGAAATACTGTCCTCGGTTAGGTCCACCCCTCGGTCTCATGCCCACTTATAGGTGGCATCCCTGCCCTGATGGCCTGAGGCATCGTGGGCCCATCGAGCTAGGAATAACTCTCCTTTATGTTGCCAATCTAAGTCTATCTTTGACACCTCTATCTTTGCAGTCTGGTCTACTTGCTTATTGTTTTGGTGCTCCTCATTAGCTCTACTCTTCGGGACATGGGCATCCACATGGCGGACCTTCACAGACAGCTTCCCTACCCTGGTAGCAATGTCTTTCCACTCATCAGCAGCCCAAATTGGTTTTCCTCTATGCTGCCAATTAGCCCCTTTCCACCTCTCCAGCCATCCCCACAGGGCATTGGCTACCATCCATGAATCAGTATAAAGGTAGAGTTTTGGCCACTTCTCTCTCTCAGCAATGTCCAGGGCCAGTTGAACAGCTTTGAGTTCTGCAAGTTGGCTTGATCCACCTTCTCCTTCAGTGGCCTCTGCGACCTGTCGTGTGGGGCTCCATACGGCTGCTTTCCACTTCCGGTTCATTCCCACAATGCGGCAAGAACCATCAGTAAAAAGAGCGTATCGTGCATCTTCTGCTGGCAGTTGGTTGTATGGTGGAGCTTCTTCAGCACGTGTCACTTCTTGTTCCCCTTCATTAGCGAGACCAAAGCTTTCACCTTCCAGCCAGTTCGTAATTATTTCCAGAATCCCAGGGTGATTCAGTTTTCCAATATGGGCGCGCTGTGTGATAACAGCAATCCATTTGCTCCACGTAGCACTGGTGGCATGGTGCGTAGAGGGAACCTTTGCTTTGAACATCCACCCCAGTACTGGTAGTCGGGGTGCCAGGAGGAGTTGTGCTTCAGTGCCTATTACCTCTGAGGCAGCCTGGACTCCTTCATAGGCAGCCAAGATTTCTTTCTCTGTTGGAGTATAGTTGGCTTCAGACCCCCTGTAGCTTCGACTCCAAAATCCCAGTGGTCGGCCTCGAGTCTCCCCAGGCACTTTCTACCAAAGGCTCCAGGACAAGCCATGGTTCCCGGCTGCAGAGTAGAGCACATTCTTCACCTCTGATCCTGTCCTGACTGGGCCAAGGGCTACTGCATGAGCAATCTCTTGCTTGATCTGTGCAAAGGCTTGCTGCTGCTCAGGGCCCCAGTGGAAAGTGTTCTTCTTACGGGTGACCAGGTAGAGAGGGCTCACGATCTGACTGTATCCAGGAATGTGCATTTTCTAAAAACCTATGGCGCCTAGGAAAGCTTGTGTTTCTTTCTTACTGGATGGTGGAGGCATTGCTGTGATCTTGCTGATGACGTCAGTGGGAATCTGACGCCGTCTATCTTGCTACTTCACTCTCAGGAACTGGATCTCTTGAGCAGGTCTCTTGACTTTGCTCTTCTTGATGGCAAAGCCAGCTTTTAGGAGAATCTGGGTGATTTTCTCCCCTTTCTCGAACACTTCTGCAGCTGTCTTCTCCCACACAATGATGTCATCAATATATTGCAGGTGTTCTGGAGCTTCACCCTTTTCTAGAGTAGCCTGGATCAGTCCATGGCAGATGGTGGGGCTGTGCTTCCACCCCTGGGGCAGCCGGTTCCAGGTGTACTGCACACCCCTCCAGGTGAAAGCAAACTGAGGCCTGCATTCTGCTGCCAGAGGAATGAGAAAAATGCATTGGCAATGTCTATAGTGGCATACTACCTTGCTGCCTTGGACTCAAGCTCATACTGGAGTTCCAGCATGTCCGGCACAGCAGCGCTCAGTGGTGGAGTCACTTCATTCAATGCACGGTAGTCTACAGTCAATCTCTATTCTCTTTCAGATTTACGCACAGGCCAAATGGGGCTGTTGAAGGGTGAGTGGGTCTTGCTGACCACTCTTTGGCTCTCCAGCTCTCGGATCATCTTATGGATGGGGATCACAGCATCTCGATTTGTTCGGTACTGTCGGCAGTGCACTGTTGAGGTGGCAATTGGTACTCGTTGTTCTTCTACCTTCAGGAGACTTACTGCAGATGGGCTTTCTGACAGTCCAGGCAAGCTGTTCAGCTGCTTGACACTTTCTGTCTCTACAGCAGCTATTCCAAATGCCCATCTGAGTCTCTTTGGGTCTTTGAAATACTCACTTCAAAGGAAGTCTATACTTAAAATGCATGGGGCCTCTGGGCCAGTTACAATAGGGTGTTTCCTCCACGCATTTCCAGTCAGGCTTACTTCAGCTTCTACCAAAGTAAAATCTTGGGATCTCCCTGTCACACCAGCAATAGAAACAGACTCTGTCTCCACATGTCTTGATGGGATTAATGTACATTGCGCACCAGTGTCAATC
Source organism: Emberiza elegans (assembly GCA_024865655.1). NCBI lineage: Eukaryota > Metazoa > Chordata > Aves > Passeriformes > Fringillidae > Emberiza > Emberiza elegans. The sequence goes on from JALJVW010001881.1 coordinate 4,878, forward strand.
AAAGCTTTGTATTCTTGTGGTTCAGATGTGCTAGGCCAACGAATCTACACAGTCCAAAAAACACGGTTTTCTCCAGCTTCTACCTAGTTAGAGGCAGGGCCCCTCTAAGCTTGATTATCTTTCTTTCCCTGGGTATATGCCTTGGAGGTTCCTTCAAGGGGATCAAAAATATTGTCATTATCATCATATGTGACAGTTCGGTTACTGGCTACTGGAGCTGCTTCCCTTTTGGAACTTCTTCTCTGAGTCTTCAGTTCACGCACCCGTTGTGCCAGAGCAGCAGTCAGTTTTTTATGCCATCTCCCTATGTTTTCTCTACAATCACGCAGGTAGAACCACAGCTCAGCTCGTGGGGTGTACCTTCTCTCGCTATCCAGGGAACGTCTGCTTTGGGTACCAGAACCTCTGATCTGTATTGCCGAGATTTGGAGAAGGTCTTCTTTAATCTGCTCTCTGAGCTTCTTATGATTCTCTTCTATCTTGTCCTCTAATGCCTGCAGACGTGTTTCCACCGCTGCAATTCTGGCATGCGTTGGGCCATGTACAGCATCTGAATATGCTCGGAGCTTCTTTGCCATATCAAGCACAGTCTCCTCACTATCATCTCGCTTCATTATTGCTAAAGCAGAAGCATATTCTCGTGGCCCAAGTCGTACAAGTTTCCTCCACATCACAGATGTGCATAGTACTAAGTCTGGATTTACAGTGTTTGCATCCTCTGAGAAGGCAATCTCTGCTACTGCCATTTCCCTCAAGCGTTGAATTCTTTGTTCTGTGGTTTTCTACTGGGTTTGTTGCATGTAGAGATCATCTGCACACAGATATCTTAGTGCTACACTTCTTAGGACCTGTGCCCAGAGGCTGAGAGGGTGAGCCTCCCTCATCATTTCTTGGTCAATGACAGGATCCTGTGACAGGGATCTCAAATGCCTTGCTTCAGTGCTGTCTAGAATTGTAGCCTCGCCTGCAGCATCCCAGAGACAGACTAACTTACTAATTATGGATTCATCAGGTCGTCGGGTATAATCTTTTCTTAGACCATGAAGGTCCTTCAGGGAATAAGACTCAATATTGGCCCCTGGTGCTGTGTCAGTTGTGTTAACTTTGGTTTTTATATCAGTTGGTGCTGAGGGTCCTTCACCTGGATCATCATCATCAGTCACTGGCCGATTGGTTTTGCTCGTGTGCTTTCTCCCTGCAGCAACTGCCAGTGGCTCAGGCTCTCTATCTGGTTTAGCTGCTGGCTTTGAGCCTGGGATGACTGTGGTAGCTGCTGCTTTATCTCCCTGTCCCCCTGCCTCTGTCTGCTGCCCTACAGTATCTAACAGAGTGCGATAAGTATAGGCCAGGGCTCAGCTTACTGTAATTAGCCTTTTCTCTTTAGAATCATCATGGCACTTCTCTTTCAGGTATTTCTCCACTTCAGCTGGGTTCTGAATTTGTTCCCGTGGAAAATCTCAGTCTACAGGATCAGAAAATTCCTTCAGGGTTTGGCCTATATTTTCCCATTCTCTACACTACTCAGGATTTTTCACACCTGCATCTGCTTCTGGGTCAGGGGTCTCACCAACTCCTCTGGATATCTCAGCCCTCATTCTAGAGAAGCTGAGAACCATATAGAGGAAGCTTACCAGATTAAATACTAGAAAGATGGTCTCTTTAACATTCAGGGGAAACTGAACATTCTCAAAAAGTGACATAACAGATCTAAAGGAGAAGAAGGAAAGGAAAGGCTGGAAAGCTTTATTCCCGGCTCCTCCTCTAACAGACTGGGTGTAATTACTAATAAATTCTCAAAACATACTACTGGAATTGAGATGCAGGGTAGGACGAAGAAACCATAAACCATACATATTGTAAACAGATGCCAGCATTTTTGTAAATGCTTTATAAATCATTATCACCAAGGCCAGAAAAGAGCTATTCCAATCTGTACCCCTCTACCATAGAAATTACGTGTTATGGACAATAATCTGAGTGACTAGAAAGGTATTGTAACTTCAAAAATGTCTAGAGCACAGAGCCACACGAAGGCCTCTACCCCAAGAGACATTATGAATTGAAGTAGCATGGCTACTGACAGCGAACACAACCAACACACAATCAATAAAGCTTTTTTCCACTTTTTCCAGCTGCGCGTTGGGCGCCAATTGATGTATCTGTCCAGGTTTAGGGCAAATTTGGGAGAGAATCTCTCAAAGGAGCTCCGGTAGTACAGCAGATCTAATCAGCCCCTCCCCCCAACTGGTCTGGGAGAAAATATCTCCTTGGAGAAAGGTGGAAAAAAACTGTTTATTAAACAGTAAAATCTACACAGTATCAAACAGTAAGATCCCTTGCTACTCCAAAAGAGATGACAAACTGAGAAAGTCCCTTCCCCGGGGTGCAGCTCAGCTCACTCAGTCTCTGATCAGTCCCTCTGGTGCTGGGAATGTCGCAGGCCAGGCCCGGCCCGGTGGGCCACAGGTGCAGCTGCCGGTGCTCCCCTGGGTGTTCAGTCCAGAGCAGGTTTTTAAGAGGTCTAAAGGAGAAGGGAAAAGAGAAAAAAAAAAAAAAAAAAAAGGTCCAAGGAACTTCTTTGCCCTAGCTAGCTAACTAAAAGCAAAAGAGAGCTCTGTCCCGTTGCCGGTGCAGCCACAGACAACACAGCCCACAGCAAGAATGTGTAAGAGTGAGTACAGTTCTGAAAAAAACTGCCACTTCTTCTCTCCCCCCCTTCACTCTCTAGAACACCTTAAAAGCACAAACTTATTATTCAACATGAACAGAACAAAACGATTAGAGATAAAAACATCATATAGTCAACCCAAGACAGGTGATAACACTGGCCACCTACACGGTGGCTTTAAGCAAACAGCTCAGAGAAATTGAGAAACACGTGGCTGGAACTCAGAGCAGGGAGTTAGATAGATCAGTACATAGCATATAGCCTGGGAATTATGTATATGTTAAGTGTCTTACAGAGAAGACTTTAGAATCACAGTAGAAAGAGCCACTGCAAGTACTTCTCACCACCTTCAAGGAGCAGAACACCTGGATCTATCACTCTCGAGTGAAGAAGACCTCAGAAGTCCCTTGGAGAGTGACACCAGGAGACAATGAACTGAGACCAAAACTTACTCGGGCCAAAATGAGTATATTGCGGTCGGAAGTAGTTCATATTTTGGTTTACAGAATTGTTTTGTATGTAATTATAACTGAAGTTCTAGAATCAGAAAGTACCTCTATCCAAAGTAATGCTGAATGGCCTTGGTCCCAGGCTTTTAATTGGTATACTGGATCTATGGGAGAGCTTTCTGAGATAAAAGATTTAAACCTATCTACTGTAGTAATTCATGGGAATCAGATATATGAGAAGCAAGAATGGCAGGAACAGGAACTGTGGACACTTCTCAAAAATCCACCCAGCCTGCTCCTCCTTCCTAAAAACATCCTTTGAGGGCTGGACAACGTGATTATAAAGACAGGTATATCTCAGGAGCAGAATAAGAAGGGATCTAAGTGGGATATTAGGGACAAGATTAGGAGTTTTAAATGGAATTGATTCAGAAATGAATAAACTGGCCACTGCAGCAGGTGGCCTAACAAAATTGAAGCGACCTTTACAGTCATCCTTATTACCATTAAGAACTAGCCAGTGGCAGATTTCAAAAGTACTGCCAAAGTGGAAAAGGCCAGGGACCAAGGCCACAAGTTAATAGTAGAACCACTTGGTACAGTTCAAGATAATGTGTCTTTAGTTTTCAGGTTGTATACAAGCACAGTTATGGATGCAGGCAACAGCAGCTCTGATCATACAGGAAAGGAGTGAAGGTAATTTTCCAACTGAAATTCGGAAAATTGTCTGAAATAATACGATTGATTTTGAAAAGAAGTTTCAATCCTGGTGGACTATGGCAAATTTCACCTATGATCCTGCTTCTAATATGGCTACTACCTTTGTGCTTACCATACGTAATGCCACTGTTTATGTTATACATCCCATCATTGCACTAGGATTAAACCATGAAATAACAGTGCTCTACCCTTCAGAACATAGAGTGTGGGCACAAAAGATAAATGAAAAGTGGCAAACAGTGAACTTAGAATCCTGCATTACTAGAGAACAGCTAGGATTCATTTGTGAAAGCAATACTATTAATGCCCAGGATGTGTGCTTAGACACTAAACAGAGTATTTGCCACTTCAAAGCTCATCTAGTCACTGACCAGAAAACTGTGCTTGTATATACTGGAAAAGGGTGTATATGCATGAGAACTGCTTGTGATGCTGTAAAATTGATAGCAATGATGTTATTTTGTCTAGTAGAAATCATTCTAATTTCTGTATTTGTAATTTTGTTAAGATTATCGAGTGTGATTTTTCGTACTTGACCCCAGTGACATCCCACCAGTTAATTAAAACCAATTATACAATGTACCTTACATTAGTAGAAAAAGAACCTTAATTACTATCCAACATGATACAAAAGAGATAATCAGAATTTTACAGAGAATAAAACAAAATGCAGATCATCACTGGTGGGATGTGATCTTTGGATGGTCACCAACTGCAAATGAGATCTTTAATAAGTTGTGTCATCCCATTGTAGTTTTGCTAATATTAGTTGGAATAAGTTTAAGATTATCTATTATATTGCTAATTTGGAATTGGAGAATACTACAATGGATAGCTGTATTAACATCTTTGTCAAACGTACATGGTAAAGCATTAAGAGACACTTGTTGTCATAAAAGTTTGTATTAAGTAAAAGAATTTACTTATTTTCTAGGAAAGGGGGGAATGAGACAGAGTGGAAGATCCCCCCAAGTAAAAATCCATTTTGAATTAGGTTAAATGTCTAGCAAGGGTAAAAGGTCTGTGAGGCTGAAGCTCAAGGAAAACTGCAGGGCAGAGATAGTAATGAAGACAAGAGACAGACAGACAGAAGAAAAACAGAAAATAATGCAAGGCCGGTCAGCTTGACCCAGAAATTCTTTCTGATATGATGAACTAGTGACAAATGTCACGCGTAATTTGTAAAAATGAATATGTAAGAATCTATTGTGAAACTGTATGCAAATGCATTTGAAAGAAAGATAAAAGGGGACCAGAAGTTCCCAGGGGTGCGCATGCCTTTTGAGGAGTGCTAACTCCGCATGCGTCCAGCGCTGCCAATAAACATACCAGCTTTACAACTTTATACCATAAAGTTGTGGGGTTTCTTTCTTTCTCCGCGAAACAGAAGGACAACAGATCTACCCAAAATCCCGGCAGACTAGAGGTCTACCCAGTCTGCGGAAGGACAAGAGGTCTACCCAGAATCCGGAGGGACAACAGGTCTACCCCGGCTCCGAGGCCACCGGGACTCGGCCTTGCCCCCTGGTGGCCGGAACTGGCTGGGCACAACAGCTCTACCTCACTCCGACGGGACTTGGTCCAATGTCGGCGGGTGCCTGGTAGACCCATTGTCGCGGCCGGCTCCGCAAGTTCACCAAGGGGGCGCAAAGGCGCAGATCTGAGAGGCCGAGAGACAAGGGCCAAACACCATCCCACAGCCGCTCGCTGCCCGGGCACAGGCGGACACACAAGCCCCGAGAGTCTCCCGCTCCGCCCCACCTTCTCACGGCCCATTCCAAAGCGACCGTGGCCCCCCTGCCCACTGCTGCTGCCCAAGCCACCGCCGCCTCCTCCCTTTTCTGCCCGCCCTTAAGCCGCCCACCCGCCTTAATGCCCACAACTTTGCAGGCCCACAGCCCGCCCATGCCATCCGCCCGTCCCCAGCGGACCCGCTCAAAGGGCAGAGCTCCTGCTTGCCACCACACGCCAGGGCGGATGGATCACCAGCCGCCTCCCCGCTGCCCACCAACATCATCCTGGCCCAGCAGCCGCTAAATCATTCCTACACCACCTCCTGCTGCCTCAGCCTTCCCAAACCTCCAGTGAGCACAGCAGCTCCCGAGCTGCCATCTACTCACAAGCAGCACTCCACAAGCTTTTGCTGCTCGCTCTCTCGGCCCAGTGCCCGGCCCGCCACTCTGGCCCAGCCCGCGCTCCGCCTCCTCCTCCGAGCTCTCTCTGGCTGGGCTGGGGCAAGTCCCCATTGGCCCAGCCAAGCCCCCCTGATGCGCTCTCCTCCGCAGCGCCTCCCAGCCCCGACCACCGCGCCCGGGGCTTGGGGCGCAGCCGCCGCCCGGCCCCAGCTCTGCCATGGCTGGGAGGCGCGGGCCGAGGGAGCAGGGGTAGAAAAGTGTCCCACCGGGCAAAAGGGAGCTACCAACCTGTTCCCCCCCCAGGAGCTGGGGTCGACCTATTGTCACCCTGGGACAGGGGTAGACCTGGTGTCTCTCCGCATTTGTCGTAGACATGTTGCCCTTCCAGAGCTGGGGTAGACGTGGTGTTCCTACAGAGCTGGGGTAGACCTGTTGTCCCGCCGGTTGGGGGGGAGGCGGGGGGAGGCTCAGGGCACTGCAAGCCATCTCTGATCACACCTCAGCCCTTCATTGCTCTCTTCCTAGCCAAAAGCCATTCTTTCACAACCCTTCACAACTGCTCTTTCCTCTCTGCCACCACACAGCTGCCATGGAGAACATCCTGGCACAGGAAACAATCACCACAACCAATTCAATCGCAGTCAAGTCTCTTTGAACCTAAAACTGCAAAAGTGAAGATGTGTTCAGCATAAAACTCTTGCTCTCTTTCCACTTGTCCTAAGCTCATGGGAAGGACAGCAGGGGCTGGATTCAGCTGCTGAGACCAAAATGTCTTCTGAGAGCAGAGCTAAGGCGGGATGTCCATGCATGGAGCCCCAGAAGGGCCCAGCTGTGCTGCACAGGAGAGCTGCCTCAGCTATGGGTTTGTGCTGAGTGCAGGTGGAGATGTTGTTCAGGCTGATGAGGCAAGTGAGTTCTCCTTTCAGGGGCTTCAGTTTCCTGGTGGAATTTTGGAGTGGAATCTTGACGCTCATTGCAGTTTGTGCCTGCTTAGGACTCAGCTGTTTTGTGTTCATTGTTTTCTCCTATGTGCAGATCTTCAGGGCTGTGCTGAGGATCCCCTCTGAGCAGGGACACCACAAAGCCTTTTCCACCTGCTTCCCCCACCTGGCTGTGCTCTCCCTGTTCCTCAGCACTGTCATGTTTGCTCACCTGAAGTCCCCCTCAGTCTCCTCCCCATCCCTGCATCTGGCCCTGTCAGTTCTGTACTCGGTGCTGCCTCCAGCCCTGAACCCCCTACTCTACAGCCTGAGGAACCAGGAGCTCAAGGCTGCAAATGTGGACACTGATGACTGGATGCTTTCAGGAGCATTAAACTGCTGGCCAATTTCTGCAAATCACTTGTAATAAAAGTCATCTTTGATACTTCTTAGTTTGGTTGTGGGATTTTTTTTCTGTGTTTTAGTTTTTTCATATTGCCCACAAAGAAATGTCACTGTTTTTCCCATTTCTCATTTTGCTTTCCTTCCCCTTCCCTGTGCCCACAGCCTGTGTCAATGAGGGGCTGCGCTCTCGGTGGCTTTAAAGCAACTAAAGGATCTCCCAGCAAAGTTTTCACTGAAGATCCCCCTTTTGTTGCCCTCTCTGGAGCTGCAGCAGCAATGTCTGTGTGCAGAGCTGGGGCAGATCAGGGCTGGCCCCAGCAGCTGTGCCCAGCAGCAGCACTTGGTGTTGCCAGTGCTGCTGCTGTGGCCCTGCCCTGCTGCCCTGGTGGCCCTGGTGTTGCTGCAGGGCCTGAGTGCTCTCAGGGCCAGGCACAGTCCTGGGATGGCAGTGCCAGGGCTGCAGCAGGGACAGGCCATGGGCACTGCTGGGGCAGCGCTGACGCCTCAGGCCTGGCCCTGGGGGCTCCAGGCTCCTTGCCCAGGCTCTCTCAAGAGCACGGCCAGGCCAATGCTCAGCACAGAAACCCCCGTGAGCAGCCCCAGGGTGGCTGTGGGCAGGCTGGGGGCAAACAGCATGGCTGGGGCTCTGCAAGGGCCCTGGGGCAGACGGGAAGGAGCAGCAGAGCAGGGGCTGATCCATCCCCAGTGTGCTGCACAGCCCAGGGCAGCGTCCCAGAGCGTCCTCATGGAGCTGCCAACAACATCCCCCCTCTGCAGCCCCGGCCTCTCCCCCAGCTCACACAGGTGCCCCATCCTTGCAGGCACAGACCCAGCAGCACTGGCACAGCAGCCCCTGTTTGCATTGCACACAGCAGGGGCAGCACCCCCATACTGTTGCTGTGGGGACATGAACCTGAGGGAGCACAAATGCCATCAGCCCCTGGGGCCAGCAAGGGCTGGGGGACACCAGGGAAACCACTCAGCTTTGTCCTGGCCTCTGCACTCAGCCAGAAAGTTTGTTCCCATCAGCTGGGACTTTCCTGTGCCACTGCAGATGCTGTTGCTCAGAGCCAGGGCTGCCTGGCAGCCACCCCCAAACTGCCCTGAGCATTTCCTTGGCTTCACCTTTGCTTTCTTTCCTCTTCCTGATACAAATTTCTTCCTCTTGCCCACCTCTATTCCCTCCCATGCAAACAGCCCATCCCTGTTTACCCTTTCCTCTCTTGCCCCACTCCCCATTGCAGTTCCCAAGTTCAGTTCCTCACTCCCCCATTTCAGTTCCTGCAGCTCTGTAGAAATTAAACCCCAAACCCTGACCATCACCATCAGAGGGAAGGGGCACGAGCCGCAGGTGACAGTTGTGTGCCCAAGTGCTCACAGCAAGAGGGGAAATGCTGTGCTGTGATTCAAGAGGCTCTGGCTGGGGGATTCAGAGATGCTGCCCCTGGTCATCTGTAACAACGGCATCAAACCTGTCAAGGTTGAGGAGGACCTGTTCACGGAATGGTCTGGTTTGGGAACAAGTGCTTGTGGCATGGGGAAGGGTTCCAAAGACATGGCAAACCTGTGAGGAGGAGCCAGAAATTCTTTTGAAACAAGTGACTGATGTCTGTTCTCCAAGAAGGGAGTTCGTGGAAATTGTCTGTCCAGTCTTTCTTCTTGAAGTTGAACACAAGAAAGGTGGTGGAGTGTTTCCCCCTCTGTTTCTCAGGCTACTTTTGTTCTCATGGACGTGTGATTTCCCAGTTCCAGTAGATTGCATTTGATCCCATTTTACTACGTTTTAAGTAAACTGAGTTGTGGTTTAATTACATTCTGCCCATTACTTTCCAGCCTCTTTGGCTCTGTCAGTTCTATCCAGTTCTATCTCTGAATGCCCTTTTTTCCCAGCTGGTTTGCCTTAACTTTTGTGCTAAGTGCTGTTTCTGGTGGGAGACAGTCCCTGTGCCACCCTGTACTCACACCAGCATCATTGTGCTCTGTCTTCCCTTTTCCCAGTTTATGTTATGCCTGGAGCATCAGCACAGAGCGTTCTCCTTGAAAGGCAGAGCCTCCCCCCTCGAGGTGTTCCAAACTGGAGATGTGGATGAGGACTCCGTTGGAAATGATAAATTCATTAACCATGAAGTGCAATCATGGACAGAGGGAAAATGTGTGCCCTGCTCTTGGCTCCTCTGAGCAGCAGCCACATGTTAGGCACAGATTCTTTCCTTGGGCTCTCTGTCTTCCAAGCTTTTCTTGAGGGCTTTTTGCAGGATCTCCTACTAGCAAGTTGTAGGAAGTTCTTCTGTTCTTCTGGACATGGTGGGTTGAGCTGTGGGGCATTGTCACTACCTCATGGAGCCTCTGAGGTATTTGCTGCACGTTGGATGGTACCAGCCTGAGCAGACACAGCCCTTGAGCACACAGACAGCCAGCAGAAGCCAAAAGCACTCTTTGGTTCAGCTTTCCATATGGCTGGAGCTGGCAGAAAGCAGATGGAATGAGGGCTGGGCATCAGCCTGAGGTTAAGCTGCTGAAGTGGTGCTGTGTCTGGAGGTGGCAGGCTTGTGAACATAGCAAGAGGGTCTGGAAGCACTACGGGTAGAAGCTGTGCTTAGAAGGCAGCTGGTTTCAACCTCTTATGCCTCATCTATCCTATGGAAATATTTCCTTAGTGCAGCTGTACTTCACTCTGATTTCCATTGCTGTGCAGAGAGCAAGCCCACAAAGCCTTTCTTTCTCCTGCATCGTGGGCAATGGGCAGAGTTTGATGTAATTTTCAACCCCACTGTGGCACAGCGTTTGGAAGGGAAGATTTGTGTGTTGGTGGGGGACACCTACTCTGACAAGACCCTCATAGAGCTGGTGGGTGAAGGACACAAGGACGAATTCACCCTCAGTGGACTGGAGGAAGACACAGAGGAGAGGACTACCGAGTGCAGGCTGAAGAAAAACATCATTGATGGTAGGAGAGGAGAGGCTGCCAAGGTGGAGCAAGGAAGAGGAAAATGTCTGATCATGGGTGTCCTTCCTCTAGCCAGGCCTGGGCTGTCACCCACAGCACTTGGTGGCCTGTGGGCATGGCAGCCATGCTTGCAGAGCAGCGTCTGCTGTGCTTAGGGATGTGTCAGGGTGTTTCCCTGGAAGTGGTGGGATGGGGAACTGCCTGGGGAACTCCCTGCAGAGGGAGGAAGGCTTGGAGCTAGGAAGCCTTGAACATGCAGGTGTCTGTGCACGTGAGGGGGCAGCTGGAGCTCCCTGCATGCTGACATCCCTTGCTCTCCTCCTTTACAGCTGTCAGAGTGAATCCCATCAAGTTTGGGCACTGTCCTGTCGGGGAGCCCTGCTGGAGGGCCTTGACCATCAGCAGCCACGCGCAGACCAAGGTCATGCGCTTTGAGTGGGAGGCAGACGCCCCATTCCGTTTCTCCCCCAAGGTGAGCATGGACTGCTCTGCCTCTCCCCATTGCTCCAGCCCTGCCCTGCTGTGCCTGGGAGCTGGCAGGGAGTCCTCACATGCCACTGACAGCCCATTCCAGTGCCATGGAGGAGATGCAGTCCCTGGCTTGGCTGGGCCAAAGCCAACAAGATGAGGTTTAACATGTCCAAGTGCTGGGTCCTGCACTCTGGCCACAGCAACCCCTGCAGCACTACAGGCAGGGGATAGAGTGGCTGGAGAGTAGCCAGGCAGAAAGGGACCTGCAGGGACTGATGGACAGCAGGCTGGACATGAGCCAGCAGTGTCCCCAGGTGGCCAAGAAGGCAACTGGCTCCTTGGGGCTCTGCAACATCACAATTGCCCCTTGCTTCCATGAGGCCTTGCAGTGTCCAAATGGTTTCCTTCTTGCCATGGGACTGTGCAATGCCACAATGGCCTCTTGTTTCCATGAGGTCACAGAGTCTCAAAATGGCCCCTTGGTTCTATTGGGTTCCCCAGGATCACAGTGGCCCCTTGGTTCTACCAGGACTGGATGTGTTGCACTGGGCCCTTGCTTCCATGGGGTCGCAGAGTGTCCCAATGGCCCCTTGCTCCCATGAGGCCCAGGGATGTCACAAATCACAATAGTCTCATTGCTTCCACGAGGCCCTGTGTCACAATAGTCTCAGTGGGTTCCCCCACTGGTTCACAATGGCCTCCTTCGTTCCATAGTATAGCAATGGTATCCTTGGTTCCACCATCAGAATGGCCCCGTGTTCTCATGGAGCCCCACAGCCCCTTATGGAGCCCCACAGTGCCACTGTGATCCCCTTGAGTCCATGAGGCCCTGCCATCCTACAAGGACCCCTTGGTTCTACAAGGCCCTGCAGTGTCACAATGGCCCCTTGGTTCCAGTGGGTCCTGAAGTGTCCTAATGGTCTCCATGGTTCCATGAGGCCCCACAATGTCACAATGGACTTTTGGTTCCATGAGCTTTCCAACTGCCAACAACAGTCTCATTGGTTCCACAGTGTCACCATGGACCCTTTGCTCCATGAAGTTCACTAGTGTAACATGGACACCTTGATTCCATGAGGTTGTGTAGTGTCACAATGGTCTCCCTGGTTCTGCGGCCCTGCTGTGGCTGCTTTGTAACAATGGACCTGTGGTACCATGAGGTTCCACAGTGTCACCATGTTCCCTGTGGTTCCACAGGGCCTTACTGCGCCACAATGGCCCCTTGGTTCCATGAGGTTCCGTACTGTCAACAATGATCTCCTTGGTTCCGCAGTGTCACAATGGACCCTTGGTTTCATGGGGTGCCTGGCCTCCCACAGCCCCTCACAGACCCTTATGGCCCCACATGGCCCCTCACAGCCCCCATGGCCCCTCACAGCCCCTCACTGTGGATGCCATGGGACAGAGAGAGAGAAAGAGCAAGCGTTTCTCACACCATCCTGTGAGAATTTTTAGGGAGTTGTAAGGATGTGAGAACTTGTTAAGTATAAACAATCTGTTCTTGTACTTCGTCTTTCTCTTCTTCTCAAGGAGAGCGTATAAAGAATGTGTTTTTGTTAACAAGCCAATCAATCAGAAAATATCGTATCACTCTTTACAAAACCACACAGTTCTCTTTAATAAAACCTTCTTTAGTCTTTCAGCAATACTGCCTCCTGCCTGTTCCTGTGCCATTCTCAGCTCAAGAGTGACACCTCACAGCCCCTCATAGCCCCTCACAGCTCAGGGCCCATCACGGGCGCGGGGCCCCTAAGCCGCCTCCGGCCCTGCCATTGGCGCCGCTCTTTGCTTCTCACCAATGGCGGCCCGAATCTCTAGTGACGTCACCGGTCGCCGGGCAAAGGGAGGCCTGGGGCTGAGGTGCCTCGGGCTGGCCGGGAATGGGGTCCGGGGGTCCCTGGGCTCGTGGAAACGGGGGATGCAGGGGCTGGGAGATGAGGATACCCGGGAAAGGGGGTGCAGGGGGTGTCGGGGCAGGATAAGGGGGCGCAGGGGGTCCTGCAGCTGGGGAAGGACATGCGGGGGGTCCCAGTGCCCAGGCATTCAAGGGGGTTCCCGGGCAACTCCCCAAAGGCCCTCCCGGGGGGCAGCAGGAGCTGGCTCAGGAGCTCTGGGCAGAGAACATGGGGTGACTCCGGCCTGGGCGGCACACAGGGGACTCACACACGCTCCCGGGGGGGACACGACTCCCGGGGACCCCCCCTCACCTTGTCCCGCAGGGGAGGCCGAGCCCCAGCCCGGGCAGACGAAGCCCCCGAGCCCCAGCAGCATCTTGGGGGGGCGTCCGGGGTCAGGAGGGGCAGGATCCGGGAAACGGCGGCGGCTGCTGGCAGCCGCGGTTGCCTGGGAACTGCGAACGCAGCGGCGGCGTCTGTGACGTCGGCGCGGCCTCAGTGCCTGAGAACGCGGCCCTGGCTGGGTGTGCGCAGCCTGGGCTCGTGCAGGCGGCTGCACTGGGCGATTCGCCAAGGGAATTGTTCGCGGAGCATTGGTCTGCGCAGAGAATTCCTGCAAGTGCAGAGCATCGGCCTCTGTGAAGAGTTCGTCAACGTGCAGAGCATTGGCCTCTGCGAAAGGTTCCTGAATTTCCTTTGAAGGTAAAGATTGACTCAAGTTGAACTTTTTGGTTTTGTCTCATCTGCACTCTGAGAGAGAATTCCAAAGGGAAATACTGGATGGGATAATGCGCGTCTTCTGGTGCAGCAGTTCAGTGCTATGCCCAGCTGAGTGGATAAACAATATATGCTCTACTGATTGTGCTTTTTTTTTGCACTGAGGTAATGCAACATTTCCTAAATGTACTAGTCTGAACATTTTTTTTTCCTACAGTGATTGCTTAAACTACTTAAATGTGAACGAGTTCTGTTCAAGTTTCAATGGGTTGTTCTCATCTGGTTATTAAACTTTTTGGGGAGATGCCTCTGAATTGCTGCAGCAACCTGGCTGCCCTCAGCAGACATTCCGGCCAGAAGTCTTGTGAGGGCACCCAGCACAGCAGAGAACCGGCACAACAGGGATTCCATCCTTGGGCAGGGGATGGGGTTTCTCTATGTCAGGTTGCACAAAGCTCCTGCTCCTGGACAATTCCTGGGATGGGGCATCCACTTCTCTGGAAAAACCGTTGCAGTTCAGTTCCACTCTCATCATTGTAAAATATTTCCTCCTTCTAACAAATGTAAATGCAGCCCCATTTACTTTACAGATATTGCCCCTTGTTCTGCAACTGCAAATTTGGAAGAAAATACCTTTGACCACTATTCAGTCTTTACACTGGATTCCCAGAGGAATGGCTGCCCTTACCCATTGGTTTCCAGAGGATGAGGGCTACCAGATGGTTTCTACAGGATCACCACTTCAACAAGACCATTTCATCTGGACTGCTGCCACCACCCTAAGTAGCAGGGTGTCAGGTTGTTTTCGGACCCTGTCAATTGTTTTTCTTTTGTATTATTGCATGTATATGGTTTTATCCCTTTTCCTGATAAATTGTATTTCTGACTTAAAGTCTCTTACTGGTTTTGCTTTGAAACCAGAACCCAGAGGCAGCTGCTGGCAAGGGCAGCGCTGCAGAGAGACAGCTCTGGGCAGGAGCAGCTCCTGTGCAGAGCCCAGCAGGGCTGGGGCACTGCCAGGGCCCCTCAGGGACACCAGCAGGGCACAGACTGAGCTCCCAGGGGCTCAGCACTGGCAGGGGCTGTGCCATGGCCCAGAGGGGGCTGTGTCACAGCAGCCCCTCTGTGGCTGTGTCCTAGAGGCACAGAGCAGCTGGGATGTCAGCAAGGTGCTGTGTGACAGCACAGAGTGGGCTGTGTGAGGTCATCAAGCAGCCATGGCATCATTGAGGGGTCTGTGTGACATCCCAGAGCTGTCAGTGGTATCACAGTGTGGCTGTATGACACCACAGAGCTGACTGTGATGTCACAGGGTTGGCTGTATGTCACTGGTTGGTTTTGTGACATCATAGGCTGTGAAGTCACATGGTGGTGTGACATCGTAGAGCTGGCTGTGACAGAGTGCATTGTGACATCACAGACTGGGCCATGAGGTCACAAAGCAGACTGTGGCATTGTAGAGGGTGGCTCTGTGACATCAGACAGCAAGATGTGACATCACTGGGGCTGTGTGACATTACAGTGTCCCCTGTGACATCACAGACAAGGTTGTGTGATGTCAGAGGGAAGGCTGTGACAGCAGAGAGTATGTTCTGCCATCACAGAGGGGCTGTGACATCACAGCCCAAGCTGGGACATCACAGATTGGCTGTGTGACATCCCAGAAGCCTGGGGGGAGGGACAGGGGGACAGGGACCGCCAGCAGCGTCCCCGTGTCCCCCCAGGGCCAGAGCCTGGGTCAGGGCTCCTTCACCCTCTTACGAACGAGGGGCTGAGAGCCCTGAAAAAATCCCCAGCAAGGGATCAGCAAAAACCAGATTGAATATTAAGGGAGAGCAGCAAAATTTCCTTGGCAAGAGTCACTCTGCTCCTGACTGGACACTTCAGGCACACCAAGGAAAGAAAGCAACAACAAAACCAAACAAAATCCAGGCAGTCAAGCCAGAAATGAACCGAAACCAGGACTTGACTGATACCTTAGACTTTGGCATTTAGCAAAAGAACAGCACTTAACAGTATTTAACCTTACTTATAACCTAGGACTTAATGACGTAGCTATCCAATAAAACTTAACAATATTTAACTTAGCTTATAACCTATATTAACAATAACAACTTAGCAAAAGAACAACTCTGAGGAACATTTTACTTAGCTTACAGCTTGTGACTCACCATCACTTGCAGGCCTGACTGGCTCAGCTCTCCAAGGCACTCCAAGCCCTCAGAGAGCAGCATTTGTGCCACATTTCCCCAGCACAGGCACTCCTGTGTGCACACAGACACCAAGAGTCAGTGCAAGGCACCTGTGAGCAATTCCCCTGAGGGCAGGGAATGCTCCCTGAGGATGTTTTGGCATCTCCCCAGCGGGCAAAGGGCTGAGCCTGGAGGAGTGGGGGGATCGGCCCAGGCTCCGTCGTTGTTCAGGATCCCCGAGTGCAGCAAACGGGAGAGTTCCCGCCTGGGAGAGGCCCCACTGCGAGGGAGTGGCTGGCCCAGGAGAGCTGCAAGGGCTCCTTTTGGAGCGCTGCTTGCAGGGCCCCAAGAGAGGGGCTTCAGTCCCAGCCATGGTTCATCCTGGCCGCACTTGGCACCAGCAGCTTTCTTTGGCAGGGTGAGAACAGGGATGTTGTGCCACGCAGGGAACAGAAACAGCTGCCAGGGCTGCTGCTAAAGGAACCAGGAGCTGGTTGGGCAGCAGCAGTGCCTGGAGCAGACAGTGTTTGTGAGGAGCTGCAGAGGAGCTGAGCCCAGGGGCTGTTGGCCAAGGCCGAGGCCCAGGGAGCATTTCTCAGCTGGCAGGGCAGCCTGAGAAGGGGAGGGGGGAATGCAGCAGCACAGGGCCCATGGAACCAAGGGACCATTGTGACACCGTGGCGCCCTGATAGACCAAGGGACCATGGTGACACTGTGGGGCCCTGTGAGACCAAGGGACCATTGTGACACTGTGGGGCCTCACGGAATCATGGAGACCACTGTGACATTACTGCGTCTCATGCAACCAAGGGGACCATATTGATGCTGTGTGACTCCATGGAATGTAGGGATCATTGTGACACTGAGAAGCGCCATGAAACCAAGGGTCCATTGTTACACTGCAGGACCTCATGGAAGTGTGGAGACCATTATGGCACTTTGGGGTGTCATGGAACCAAGGAGCCATTGTGGCACTCTGAGACCCTATGAAACCAAAGGTCCATTGTGACATTGCAAGGCCTCATGGAATCATGGCAAGACCACTAAGACACTTCACAGCCTCATGGAACCAGAGAGCCGTTGTGACAGTGAGGGGACTCATGGAATCATGGAGACCATTGTGACACTACGAGGCCCCATGGAATAAGCAAAGCATTGTGACGCTGTGGGGCACCATGGAACCATGGAGACCATTGTGACACTGTGGGGCACCATGAAACCAAGAGGCCTTTGTGACCCTGCAGGGCTGCATGGAACCAAGGAGACCATTGTGACATTGCCAGGCCTTCTGTCATCAGTGGTGCATTGTGACACTAAGAAACCAAGGGGGACCATTGTGACACTGCAGGGATTCATGGAACCAAAGTTCCAGGGTGACACAGAGAGGTCGCCTCTCATCAATGCTGCATTGTGACACCGTGGAGCCAAAGGAAATCATTGTGACACCACCAACCCCCATGGTTCAAAGGCCCATTGTGACATTGCAGGGCTCACAGAATAGAGCAGTGACGTGACACTGTGGGGCCTGTGGAACCACAGAGACCATTGTGACACTTCAAGGCCTCATGGAATCCTTGGGTCCATTGTGACACTGCGGGACCTTCAGGAAGCTGGGGGCCATTGTGTCACTGTGGGACCCCATGGAACCAAGGCAGCCTTGTGACACCACAGGGCCCCATAAAACCAAAGGAACACAGAACAGGTCTGGCTGGTTTGGCCTCCCGTGGGCCACCTGACTGGTCCAGCTGACCTTGGCATGTTGAGGGTCTCTTCTCATCTGCTGCTGAAACACTGGGGCTCCGTGCTTTCCTTCCTATAGAAAAGAACTGTCCTTCTCCTCCAGGCACCCATGATCAGAACTGGGATTTCAAAACCAAATTCCCTTCTATCCAGGCATTGTTCCCATTGCAATATTGCCAGGACAAGTCTGTCTGCCTGTGCTTTCACAAGGGTCACCTCTCATCTGTGCCCGAAACCCTGGGGAAGGCTCTGTGCTTTCCTTCCTATGGAAGAGACCTGTCCTTCCTGGCCAGGTGCCCATGGCCAAATTTGGGTTCCATCCCCAACACTGCCTGTTGGGACAGACTGGAGGAGATTGTTGGCTTGGATCATTTCATGTGTAGGGGAGGAAGGGGCAGGTCCAGCTTTGCCCTGCCCGGTGAGCCCAGCCCTGCCCTGCCCTGGAACCCCAATCCCCCCAGAGCCTCCATCCCAGCCCCGCAGTGTCAGCCAGCCCCTGGCACAGCACAGGCAATGCTCCACAGCCACCTCTGCAGCCCCCAGCCCAGCTCCTGAGGGACCAAATTACCCCAATCCCCACCTGGGGGAAGGGCTCAGGAGGACCAAGGGGTATTTAAGTCTGACCACAAGGCAAGCACACATCTTGACCCTCCCTCCTCTTGGAATTTCCGCCTGAACAACACTGGAATCCAGGTGGGGGTGCTTCTCTGTATCTTATATATCTTTCTCTCTTTCTGTCTCTATTTCTTCTATTTCTTTCTCTCTGCACATTTTGATTAACCTAAAATTGAATGGGCATAGAGATTCTGAAGTTGAATGGGCCAAGTTAATGCTTTGAGAAGTATGTTTTGTTGATTGAATGTTACAATGTACCTTTTGCCCACATTTGTCTGATATTCTAGTTTCTAGTAAAGGCTGTTTGGTTGTTTTGAGCTCCTGAGAATCTCATGCTGGTATTCTTCCAGTCAATCCAATACAGAGGACACCAATAACTGTAATTCCTTTAAAATGTCTCATGGAGAGAATTGTTTGGGGCATGGGGGTCAGGGCTTGTGTGTCCTGCTTGGCACAGCCCAGCCAGGGCTTTCCCAGCCCCATTCCACACTCCATTTCCCAGCTGCAGCCCCTGGTGCCTCTGAGTGCTGCTTGCCCCGTCCCAGGGACGCTCTCCTTGTCTGCCCATTCCCCCACGGTCTCTGGGCAGGGCTGGCTCAGTGGGGGCTGCTGACATCCTCAGCAACTTGCAGAGGCTGCTGCTGAATTTTACTGCTCCAGAGGCTCGACATGTATTCCAACAGAATGTAACATATTTAAAAAGACAGTAAGAAAACATTTGTGAGGTCCTTCTTAGGTTTTTCTTCCTGTAATACATGGATATGAGCAATCTCCAATTGACACTGAATCCAAGTACCAGTGTTTTGCCCTACCTGAAACCTGGGGACACTTTCATATGAGTTCTGTCCCTCAGTGGGAGCCATTTAGAGTTAAAGGATGTTTGGACTTTGAATCTGATTTTGAGTTTTTGAGGAGGTTTTGAGCACACTCGGAGGCACTGATGAGTGTGATGCAAAGAGCAGCAAAGGCCCAGAGGGTCATTGAGGTCCCTGTGCTGTGTCTGTGCTGCTGAGCTGGGCCGGGCTCCTGGCCCAGAGGCAGCTGCTGGCAAGGGCAGCGCTGCAGAGAGACAGCTCTGGGCAGGAGCAGCTCCTGTGCAGAGCCCAGCAGGGCTGGGGCACTGCCAGGGCCCCTCAGGGACACCAGCAGGGCACAGACTGAGCTCCCAGGGGCTCAGCACTGGCAGGGGCTGTGCCATGGCCCAGAGGGGGCTGTGTCACAGCAGCACCTCTGTGGCTGTGTCCTAGAGGCACAGAGCAGCTGGCATGTCAGCAAGGTGCTGTGTGACAGCACAGAGTGGGCTATGTGAGGTCACAGATTAGGCTCTGACATCACAGAGTTTGCTGTGTGACTCCATGGAATGTAGGATTCATTGTGACAATGAGAGGCCCCATCAAAGCAAGGGTCCCTTGTCACACTGTGGGGCTTCATGGAATCATGGAGAGCATTATGGCAATTTGGGGTGTCATGGAACCAAGGAGCCATTGTGACACTGTCACACCCCATGGAACCAAAGGTCCACTGTGACATTGCAAAGCCTCATGGAACCATGGAAGCATGGAAAGACCATTGAGACCCTTCACAGCCTCAGGGAACCAAGGGGCTGTTATGGCACTGAGGGGACTCATGGAATCATGGAGACCATTGTGACACTACGGGGTCCCATGGAATAAGCAAAGCATTGTGGCTCTGTGGGGCACCATGGAACCAAGGAGACCATTGTGACACTGTGGGGCACCATGAAACCAAGAGGCCTTTGTGACCCTGCAGGGCTGCATGGAACCAAGGGGCCATTGTGACATTGCCAGGCCTTCTGTCATCAGTGGTACACTGTGACACTAAGGAACCAAGGGGGACCATTGTGACACTGCAAGGATTCATGGAACCAAAGCTCCAGGGTGACACAGAGAGGCCGCCTCTCATCAATGCTGCATTGTGACACCGTGGAGCCAACGGAGACCATTGTGACACCAGAAACCCTCATGGTCCAAAGGCCCATTGTGACATTGCAGGGCTCACAGAACAGAGGAGTGACGTGACATTGTGGGGCCTGTGGAACCACAGAGACCATTGTGACACTTCAAGGCCTCATGGAATCCTTGGGACCATTGTGACACTGCGGAACCTTCAGGAACTTGGGGGCCATTGTGTCACTGTGGGACCCCATGGAACCAAGGCAGCCTTGTGACACCTCAGGGCCCCATAAAACCAAGGGGACACAGAACAGGTCTGGCTGGTTTGGCCTCCCGTGGGCCACCTGACTGCTCCAGCTGACCTTGGCATGTTGAGGGTCTCTTCTCATCTGCTGCTGAAACACTGGGGCTCCGTGCTTTCCTTCCTGTGGTAAAGAACTGTCCTTCTCCTCCAGGCCATGGCCAGAACTGGGATTTCAAAACCAAATTCCCTTCTATTCAGGCATTGTTCCCATTGCAATATTGCCAGGACAAGTCTGTCTGCCTGTGCTTTCACAAGGGTCACCTGTCATCTGTGCCCAAAACCCTGGGGAAGGCTCTGTGCTTTCCTTCCTATGGAAGAGAACTGTCCTTCCTGGCCAGGTGCTCATGGCCAAATTTGGGTTCCACCTCCAACATTCCCAACTGTGGCAGACTGGAGGAGAGCCGGTGGAGGGCTGAGTGTGCCAAAGGCAGAGCTCAGCTGCCCTTGGGGGCTGCAGGAACAGTCCAGAGCCCAAAGAGCCTCCATGGCTGTGCTGGGAACCAAGGCTGGAGGAGGGAAATGCAGGGCTGCTGAGGGATGGGAGGGGATGGAATTCCAGCAGACCCATCAGCTTGCAAGATGCTCTGCTCTCTCTCAGCTCCTCTCTGAGTGATGCCGATCCCAGCTTGGCACCTCAGGGCACTGGGGCCCTACAAGGAGAACTGCTGGGCACACAACTGATGTCTGCCTGGAAAGGGGCACCGGTTTTTACACCTGATAGTTTCATCATATATGAGCAAATCTTTATTATCTGGGTCACTTGAGTACTTTGAAGAAACGGCCAAATTTTCTCACCAGGAACAGGAATTTCCTGGATCTACTTTTTTCTTTTACTGATGTCAGGAGAAGAAATATTGATCTTCCCCTCTATCTTAACCACTAACATTCAGTGTAAGATTTCATGTCCCTTTTCCTTGTTTCCAGCTCTCCTGGCTAAAAAGCCATTTCTATGGACATCTCTTCATTTAGAGCAGCTGCATCTATGCCTTTTCTGCTGCTCCCAGATTTCCTCCTGCAGCTGTTTACTGGTAATTTCAACACATCTGCCTTGAATTGATTCATGCTTTGAGCATCAAGCAGTTGCCCAATCCTTCAGAAGTTTAAATAGCTCCTTACTCAGCATCTTATTTGTTTTTTTATCTTTCATAATGCCTCTTCTCATGTCTTTGTCTAAAATCCTTTCTGTATGGCAATGCCTCATGGATGGTGGATATAGCAGATGCCACTGGGATGTCACAAGGAGCTGAGGGAAGGGTTTTAGTTTATTAAATTTAAACATGTTCGCATTTTTTTTGTGTGTGGCAAGAAGAAAAGCCTTTCTGTGCCTCTGAATCGCAGCAGTTCCTGGTCCCTCCAAGGACACAGATCTGATGAGTTGTGGTTCCCACTTCAATGGCTGCACTTGGACCTCCCTCCATGGCCAGAGCAGAGCTCCCTTGTCCCAGAAAGTCCCTGGCACTGGTGGGATGAAGGAAACAGAACTGGCTGTGGGGATCAGGGGCAGGGCCGAGCCCGGGAGAAGAATGGCATTTGATGGAGCTGTGCCTTCCCTTGGCTTTGCTGGCTGACAGGAAATGAACATCCCTCTGTGTCTCGGGCAGCTCCTTCTGCAGGGAAAGCAGGTGGGAGTTGGAGTCAAAGAGCAGAAACCTGCAGGTGCAGCCCGGGCTGGAGGGAGCTCAGAGTTGCACAAAGCTGCTCTGAGTGCCAGGGTTTGGATGGGGGAAATGGTGGGGAGAGGGTTGGGACAGAGTCTGATTGATTGTCAGCCATGAAGGGTCTTGATTTTCATATACATTCAAAAGGCACGAGGAGGATTTGTGGGAATTCAGCACATCCCTCTGGGATGTTGCCAAAAGCACCTGGTGGCTTGACTTTGACACTTTTAGGGATCTGCCACCTGTTTGTGGGGACATGGGAATCACTTGGGTTTGAATAGTTCATTCACAGGGTGAAAAATGTAGATTTTAGGATTTTGGTACAGGAGGGTTTGGGAGACAAGATGGAGGATTCAGGCCCCGACCTCGTGGTCTTTTCTCCTTCTTCTTGTCATCCATTTTCTGTGTGATGTTGGCACTTGGGGATTGGCTTAGAGTAGAAGATCACTGTCTAACATAGGTGATGGGCATTGGGAGATAATTGTAAATACGTTATACGTAGTTTGTGGTATAAGAAGGCATGGCTGCCCCGTGGGCGGGCAGAATGCCTCAGACGATCCTGCTAAGCTGACCTCATCAGGGCAGGAGAAAGAATTTTGTAGATAAGAAACAATAAACGACCTTGAGACCGCGAAATGAAGAGCTCAGACTCCTTCTTTAAGCACCGGGCTGGGAACAGAGACTTTCCAACAATTCTCGGGATCACTCAGACAAACTAACGATCGCACATTTGGCGTCCCTGGGTGGGCTCCAAGAAGACACCTAGATGGGCTCCAAGAAGACACCTAGATGGGCTCTTGGCAAGCAGCCACGCCACAGCCATCAGCCACTGAAATCCAGCCCGAGAAGAAGAGAAAACAAGCACTCTCAAGGGAAAAAATTCAAAAAGAATGTCTCGACCTCTGCCGAGAAGACTCGTTTCAAGCTCGATCCGGAAGGAGGAGGACCAGAAGCCGGCCTGGAGACTCCTTACCTGTAAGCTGCGGGACAGTGACCAGGGCAAACTCCGGACTGACCTTGGAGATGATTCAGCTTTTGGTAAGAAAGGTCAAAATTGAGAACACGGGGGGTACATGCTCCCAAGAATAACCCAACATCTGGGCAGCCCTACAGGGCATGCCGGTCACACACTCTGAAAAAATCTGTGGAAAAAGAAAAAAAAAAAAAAGATAAAACGGCTTCGAAGCTTTCACCCCTAGAGTCCTGGGGAGCACAGGCGGAAGGGGTGGGAAATACAGGGCAGAGGTGCCACGGTGGCGCAGCCGGGAGCAGCCCAGGGGGGTCGCAGACGCGGCCGTGGGGGCTGCGGGGGCCCGGCGGGGGGGGCCATGAGCGGCCTGGGGAGATTCGCAGATACAGCGGGACCAGAGGGAGCGGGGAGGGTTTTTTCCCCAGTTCGCAGAGGCGGTACGAACACCGGCCGAGCGGGGAACACGCACGGCGCTGGCAGACGTTGGCACGCAGCCAGAACAGGATCGGGACAACGCGGTGCAGGTCGCAGGCAGAGAAACGGCATTCCCGAAACCATGCCTGCACGGAGACGAGGGCAGAGAAGGCACGGTCAGGGCGGGAGTGCCCGCAGTCCCGAGACGGCACAGGCAGAGAAGGGGCGTGGTCGGGGTGCAGAGGGTGCCCGAGGTACCACCCCTTCTCCGGTTCCATGGCAACAGGCAGCAGCCAGCAGCTAACCCCAGCAGCCAGCAGCCCGGGGGAGCCGCAGGAGGCGGCCATGGGGGTTACGGGAGGCGGGGGGCGCGGCGGCGCGCCACGGCTCGGCGCTGGACGGCTCGAGCGCGCCGAGCGGGGCGCGCGCGGCAAGCGCATGATGTGCAATCAAGGGCGCCACGGCTGGCGCGGGGAACACGGGTTTTGATGCGATTTTTGCGAGCACAACACCGGGGGTGGCGGCTATCTTAGCAGACACGGTGCCAAAGTGGCGCGCGGGAGACGGGACACGCGGGAATTTCCGGGAAGGGCTCTGAAAAGTAGCGTCAAGCGTCAGACGCAGGCGGCAAACTGGGAGCAGCTGCAGGGCTCCAGCAGCCACTGTAGGCAGGCGCAGGGGGTGCGGGATGACGATGCCGAACCCGGAAGTGAGACGCGGGCCCACGCGCATTGCAGCGGAAATGCAGGCACATGCGGGCAGAGGGCTGTACGCACGGGCAGAAGGGCATGGATACAGCGTCGGGGGAGGAGGGAGAGTCAGAAACAGACACGAGGGATGAGATATCAGAAGCAGAGCGGGACAGACACAGTGACGTCTGTGTAGGGGGAACATGAGGAATTTCCCGAGAGTGCGCATGCGCGGAGAGCGCAGGGGAGGCTCGGTCGGGGCAGGTCCGGTCCCCTGAGACGTCCCGGGTGGTCCCGGTTCTCTTGATTCCAATCCCAGTGGTTCAAAGCTCTCCCATCCCAGAGGATGGATCCCAGGATGGATCCCAGGACCCCAGACGTTCATATATTCAGCCTTCAAATGTTAGCTCAGTCAAAAATCATGCAAACTCAGTTCCAACATTATTACAAATATGATATAAATGGAAATCTACTGTGAAAAATGTCTCTCAGGGAGAGAAAGTAGTATATAAAGGGAGAAGTATTGGTAATAATTCAATTGCCTGAGATGTCTCTGAAAACAGAGCATTTGAGAGGTGTTGATTGGATCCTGTATGTGGGATCATCTGCTGATTCTTCAATAGTTCAGAGTTTTGTTGATATCAAATTTGTGATTTTTGTTATTTTGGATTTTATAGGTGATACTGATAGATAAGAATTGTTGTTAATGCTGTGTAAATACTTTTAAAAGGTCATAAGCCCTTCAAACATTTCATGTTAATAAGTTGATTGTAAAATGGGAGTTCTCAGAATTTATGACGATAATTATTATCAACATATTGTTGTAATATTTACAGCCAGCTTTCTTGTGCTTCATTATCTCTTTGTGTGATTATCTGCAGGACACGTGTCTCTTCAGAATCTTGTCTTTATTTTTTGACTACTCATGTTTTTTGGGTTTCTTTTAAATCCAGATTGCCAGTTTTGTGGTTTTCTTCAGATATTATTTCTTCAGTTATTACAGAGTATTGCAGCCAAGAATTCAAGAGGTTTGCTGTGTTTGAAGAATTTCTGTCCTGACAGAAGTTTTGGAAGGATTCAATTATTCAATGGTTTGATTGATCTTTAATCCTAAGGTTTCCTATTTATAATTGCTGTTTTTAAGAGTCTTGTTTTAAAAATGTATTGAGTGATCCATTAATTAGAGTTCGAATTCTGGCCAAATTCTAGCTCTAATTGAATGGAATGATTGAAAATTAGCCCAGATGTTTTCTGCATCAAAAGTATTCAAGTCTTTTGGCTTGGCGATTTGACCATATATGATAGCTGAAGCTGTTTTCAAGGAGAGTTTGGAGAAACATGAATCCGGACATGAGTTCTCCAGTTCTCTGTTGTTTTAAGGTTCATCAGCTATCGCAGACTCTGGGATGACAGTTCAGTGTTGTAATAGTTGATTTTAGATGTATTATTGGTTGTATGTATTATTTGATTGATTTTTAATTGTTGTTATCTTGTATTTCCCTATGCAGTATTGCATGGAAACTGGAACAGAACAGATCAATGTTTCATTTTTCATATCAAGACCCATTCTTCACTTCCAAGATTTTGAGATAATTGTCTAGTCCCTGTGGGGACGTGGATTTGTTTGTGTTTTAGCAGGTGCGGGGGTTTGGATAGATCTCAGTGAAGAATGTGAAAGTCAGGTGCATGAGAATGCTGACAAAAAGCATGGGCAAGGAAACACTGACCTTTCCACAAGCAGAAAAGAAAAAAGACACAGGGATGTGGACTGCACAGAAATTCCAAGTATTGTGCTTCGCCTATAAGAAGATTGTGGACTTTGGGTTGTTTCATGATGAGGGACACGCAGTGATACCTACTGGTGTCACTGGAACTTTGCCCCAGAGACAGGACTTTTTAATAATCGGTAAGGACAGAAGCAGCATCCTTGGACTTGTCATTTATCCTTCGATCGTTTCGGCAAATCAAGATGAAGAGCTGACAATCTTAGCCAAAGCTCTTCGACCACCACTGACTGTTCCAGAGGACACCCTGGTAAGCCAAAGCTCTCGCTTTGCCACTACATGCAGCGGAACAAATCATGCCGGTGTTTGATCAGCAGGACTTTCCCTCTGGAGACCATGCCCATGGAATTCTCCAGTGTTCGTCATTCGGAAGAAAACTTCAGGCTCATGGAGACTGCTGCATGACTTCAGGAAGATCAGCGAAGTCTTCAAGGACATGGGACTGCTTCGACAGGGATCTCCTTCACTCTCAATGATTCCCAGATTGGCCACTTGTGATCACTGATCTCAAGGACTCTTTCTTCAGCATCCTGCTCCATCCAGATGATGCTCCTCCACTTGCGTTCTACGTCCCAAGCATCAACAGGGAGGAGCCTCTGCAAAGGTACCAACACAACAGGAGCTGCAAGAAGCTCGTGACTGTGTGATTGCAGAAGGTGCAGAAGGCAGGACTGGAAATCAGTGTTTCCAAGATTCAGGAGATCGCACCATGGAAATACCTAGGGTGGAAGATCTTGAAGCAAACAATAAGACCGCAGAAGATAGAAGTCAGCTCCAAAATCAACAATTTGCATGACCTACATCAGTTTCTCAGAGAAATCAACTGAATGAGACCAACCTTGAAGATCGCAAACAATGACATCCCAAAGGCTCAATCCTTTGAGAGAGGAAAATTTGACAATGACATCAAATCTCCCAGAACTTTTACACCTGAAGCGCAGAAAGAACTCGAGAAAGTTACAGAAGTCTCAAAAGACGATCCTAAGAGAACTGGAGATGGCATCCCAAATTATCATAGAAGCAAGGACAAGGTTGCTGACAATATCAGGCAGGAATTTTTCTGCAATTCATTTACCATTGAAGAAGAATTATTTTGACTGGGCAGTGTAGAAATCAAAAGACTTGTTAGTAGCATTGTTAAGGTAGCCAGGAATTTGCATGATTCATTTTCCAGGTCACAGATTGCTGAAATAAAAAACATGTTATAGGGAAAAACCAAGAATAAGTAAGGAACCATTGGATGGGATAACAGTATTTGCTGATGGTTCAGGAAAAATTCACAACTCAGTAAACCTGTGGCAGAATTCGGTCACAGGGGAATGGGACTCAGATGTAAAAATAGTCCAAGGTTCACCACAGATTGTGGAATTGGCAGCAGTTGTCAGGGTGTTTCGATTGTTCCACCAACCTCTAAATCTAATCACAGATTCAGCATATGTTGCAAGTATGGTCAGACAATTGGAGGGTTTACTTTTAAAAGAAACAAGCAATAACATCTTATATTCATACTTATCATGTATGAAAACACTGCTGAAAAACGGGGAACACAAATATTTCATTACTTACATTAAGGCACACTCGACCCTTCCAGGATTTTCAGCAGAAGGGAAAGCCCAGGCAGACAAGCTAACCATGCCCATTTCACAGACATTACTGGATATTTTTGAGCAGGCAGGGTTGAGCCATGCATTTTTTCATCAAATGCACAAAGTCAGG
Source organism: Emberiza elegans (assembly GCA_024865655.1). Taxonomy (NCBI): domain Eukaryota; kingdom Metazoa; phylum Chordata; class Aves; order Passeriformes; family Fringillidae; genus Emberiza; species Emberiza elegans. Next base: position 32,200 of record JALJVW010001881.1, read on the forward strand.
CAAAGTAAATCATTAGTGCTTGCCCAAATTGTCAGCTTGTGCAGCCACCTGCATTCACAGGAGCAGTCGATCCGAGAGGATTGCAAAGCCTCCAGCTGTGGTAAGCTGAGGTCATTAAATATCCATCTTTGGGAAGCTCAGAAATATCCATGTCTCAATTGATACATTCTCAACAGCTCCTTTTTCAGAACCCAACTCACCAGTTTTCAGGCATTTTTTCTAATATTACCCAGGCAAAACTAAGGTAGAATCCTTTAGCTTTGTTCAAAAATCCAGAAACAGGACAGATTGAAGGCCCTCTCAAACTAATCACGTGGGACAAGGTTTTAGCTTATGTTTCCACAGGGTGAGGTCTGAAGAGGGTGTTGGCGAGACATGTGAAGCCCTACAGGACTCAGACGCAGGAAGATACGGATCTCGGAAATGAAGAGGCGAGCACGCAGACAGAGGCAGAAGACAAGACTGTGGACATCTCCTCGAACAACTCATAAAGGGATCAAGGACTTGGGACTTTTCTCAGGGGCTTGGGTGTCACAGCATGGCAGAGCTTCTCACAAGGAAGTGAAGTCATGACCTTGAGATTCAATCAGGTACTGTTCATGTGCCTCATTTTTCCATCTATTGCCTCAGGCAGTGGAGCATATTTGCCCATGGTACTGCCAAAACAAAAGGTTTGGGAAGCTTTGGCCAATGCAGTGAGTTTATACAGCATCTGCTTTACATATTCAAGGCCAGAGGGACCATTCTCAACATGTCTGGTGGGTTTGCCAGTGAATTAATGGCCAATTCCAAAAAATACTTCTATAAAGATTTCACAGGTCATTTTAAATCCTGTGAATGAGTGGCATCTTTGGACATAGTTCCTCCCTGTGGCTCCTTTTGAACCTCAGGAACAGGAAATTCTTGGGTCAGCAAAAATTAATTTTTGTATAAAATTCAAACTTCCAAAAATAACACACACAAAAATAAGCCAATCGATGTCAGTCCAATTCAACCTTTTTACAGAAATGTGTCTGCTTGGTAAACAATACACCAAGGTGACAGCCAAAACATCACTCCAGGTTGCAGTACAATTACCACAGGGAATCTTCTTTCATTTGTGGAGACAGAATTTGGTTTGTTATCCCTGCAAATTTCAGAGGCGGTGCATGAGCAACTCTTCAGAACAGAGCAGCAATTGACTATCTGCTGCTGGCACATGAACATGGGTGTGCAGAATTTGAGGAGATGTGCTGCATGAAATGTCAGATCATTCAAAATTGATTTATGAAAATATAAAAAAGGTTACAAGAAAGTGTTAACAAACTTGAGGAGGTCACTGGATCCTGGATGGATAATGTGGTTGGATTTTTTAACCTCTCACTGTTGTAGAAGGGACTTTTAAAAGCAGGTTGTTACATTTTGATAGGGCCTGTGGTTCTTCTGTTCATTTTAACATGCATCTTTGTGTTCATGCAGCGGGCCATGAGTCAAGTTACAAAATAAGTGCTTTTGTGCAAAGAGAAGGGGGAGATGTGGGAATTCAGCACATCCCTCTGGGATGTTGCCAAAAGCACCTGGTGGCTTGACTTTGACACTTTTAGGGATCTGCCACCTGTTTGTGGGGACATGGGAATCACTTGGGTTTGAATAGTTCATTCACAGGGTGAAAAATGTAGATTTTAGGATTTTGGTACAGGGGGGTTTGGGAGACAAGATGGAGGATTCAGGCCCCGACCTCGTGGTCTTTCTCCTTCTTCTTGTCATCCATTTTCTGTGTGATGTTGGCACTTGGGGATTGGCTTAGAGTAGAAGATCACTGTCTAACATAGGTGATGGGCATTGGGAGATAATTGTAAATATGTTATACGTAGTTTGTGGTATAAGAAGGCACGGCTGCCCCGTGGGCGGGCAGAATGCCTCAGACGATCCTGCTAAGCTGACCTTGTCAGGGCAGGAGAAAGAATTTTGTAGATAAGAAACAATAAACGACCTTGAGACCGCGAAATGAAGAGCTCAGACTCCTTCTTTAAGCACCGGGCTGGGAACAGAGACTTTCCAACAATTCTCGGGATCACTCAGACAAACTAATGAGCCTGATGAGCTGTGCCCGTGTCCCATAGGAACGCCGGAGTACAGCCCACCGGAGTGGATCCTTGTTGGCTGCTACCATGGCTAGCCAGCCACCATCTGGTCCCTGGGCATCCTGCTCTATGAGCCAGCCTGCGGGCACCTTCCTTTCCACACCAACGAGGATATAATCCAGGGCCAGCTCTTCTTCCCGCCCCGGGTGTCTCAAGGTGGGGATGCGCCTTCAAGGCACGAGGGGAAGAACGGGGTTGGGAAGGGCAGCTGGCACATAATCGTCCTGCTCTTGCAGCTGGTGAGGAGGTGGATCTCCTGGGCTTAGCTGGAGAAGGTGGCACCTGTGCCTCTGTGCTGGTGTCCTCCGCAAGACAGGATCAATAGGAAGCTTTTGGGTGCAGCTCTGAGCACTCCTGGTGTGGCCTGGGCACTGTGGAATGTGGGAGAGCATGGACAGGAGCCTTGTCCCGCTGAGCGGCGGTTTCTGGTTTCTCTCCGCAGAGTGCCAGCACCTCATCAGGTGGTGTTTATGCATGGACCCCACAGACAGGCCATCACTGGAGGAGCTTTTGGAGCATTCTTGGCTGCAGGAGCCCTGCCTGGCCCAGGAGACAGCAGAGATGCATCCCTGTGCACAGTAGGACCCAGGAGCCCAGCAGGTAGCAGCGGCACGCATCTCGTGGTGCTGGAAGAAAACCCTGGAGCATTTCCCTGCGGCCGCAGTGCGGAGGAGAGAGCGCAGCCGAGGAGATGCTTCCACTGGTCCCTGCGAGCTGCGGAGGGAGCGGCTCCGTGCTGCCCGTCCCATTGGAGAAGTGGTGGCAGTGCAGTGAAGGTGCCACCAACTGGGACAGGGGAAACATTCCCCTGCAGCTCAATGGCATCGTGATGTCCCCACAAGCTGAGGCACAGCTGGCATGTTCTTCTGGAGCATGACGTGGAGCTGGGAACACCATCCTGGAGCTGGCCCCTGGCGGGGCAGAGCCCATTGGCTTTGGCCGCAGCTCCTGCCTGGAGGACACGCTCTGCGATGGAATCAAGATGAGTCCCCAGCCAGCGCAGGGGTGGGCGGATGCTGGTGCTTCCAGGCACGGCAGGGCTCGGCCTGGCCACGCGCCGGAGGTTCCCCACTTGGCGGCGCTGGGGAATATTACTTTTTCCACTGGACGCCGAGCTGCTTTTTGGCGGGACAGGGGAGAGATGTTGTGGAAGGGGATCTGGCTCCTGGCCTTGCTGACAGCTTCTGCCAGCCAGCCTGGCACGGGCTGAGGCGGGGGCAGCCAGCCTGACAAAAGCATCCATCCATGTGGATGGGGGGCGGCAGAGGGGGGGGACGGGTTCCAAAGCCGTGCCCCAGCTGGTCTGCTCTGCAAGCCATTAAAAAAGGGGTGCGTTTATGAGTGGGAAGGGTGGGGTTTTTTCCCACCTGTGGACAGGTTTAATTCTCACATGGAGTGGTCAGACCCCCCTCACACCTGTGAAATGGTGAGAGGCTTTGTGCTTTTTCTTGTTTCCAGGTCTTGTTTTGAATTGACTTTCATGCAATTGTTCTTTGTTTTTTCCAGGAGGATTACACCTGGTGCCCGGACCAGATGGGGAAGCGCCTGCAGCATCCGTGGAGCGCATCCAGTGCCAGCGCTACCCCAGGGGCCACGGTCTGCAGGGACAGCCCTTTCCAGAAGGACGAGGACCTGGTGCGGGATCAGCTCGTCTCCTGGCAGCAGCTCTCCAGAGGAGAAGGGCTCCGGGCAGGCGCCAGCGGGCACACGGGCATCCCACTCCTGCAGCTGCTGAGGAGGTTGCTGTGCCCTTATTAAGCAGAGGAGGTGGAACGTGGCCTGCCATGCTGCCCTTCTCTAAAAACAGAGAATGGGTCGGGAGGTTTGGGCTCTGAGCACAGCCAGCAGCCTAGCCCGGGCACAGCCATGGCGGGACAGGGGGACAGGAGCCAGCTGCGACTGACCGTGGCTCTCTGGTTTCTCTCCGCAGGCTGCCAGCACCTCATGCCATGGGAACGGCACCGCTCGGCCTGCCAGGCTGGGAGGGCTGGAGGTGGCAGGTGTTCATTTGCTGTCAAAAATAAATTGTTTTTTTTTTGTCATCGTCATCATTGGAATGCTTCATCCTTTTCCAAGCTTTTGGCCTCCTGTGATAAATGGATGTGGTTCATGCTAACAAAATTGTCATTATTTCAATATTTTTGGAAAATAATTGGAAAGGTATATGTGATTAATCTTATGAAGCAGATGGGTTTCTTTGTAGATGATACATGTGGGAAATAAGATACAGGAGATTGGAATTGGCTTTGATGAACAAAATTTAGGAAGACTCCCAAGTCAGAATTGGCATCAAGACAAAGTTAGGACAACTCCCAGGACAGGATCAGCCTTGACATGAATAACGTTGGGACAATTCCAGACAGGAAGTCTAAAATACTGTTCTTATCTATAAAATAATGAGGCTTAATTGGAACATAGTGCTTACTTACATAACACAAGACTTGGGGCACAGGCACAACCTGCCAGGTTATTCAGAGACAGCGAGGAAGACGGTCAGCCTTCCTCCCAGAAGAGCACCAAAGAGCCAGAAGCCCCCTTAGCCACAGCGGGAGCATGCGCTGTGTGCTGTGGTGATGTAGATTTCAAGAATCAGAAATAGGAGGAGATTTACAGGAAAATATTGATGAATATGTATTAGCACACAGTATATAAGTTGTGTTTGGATCCTTTTTGCCTTTTGCACGTGAGGCAGGGGGGAAGGCCTCCTGTGCCCTGATCAATCGGTTTTGCTTATGCTTTATCCGAACCACTGCCAAATTTCTTTTTGTAATTACTGGATTCTATTTGATTGTATTAT